>JACJUY010006144.1:22762-37260 GCA_014220935.1 Platorchestia sp. MABIK | reverse complement strand
CGCACCACAGATAAGAGCAACACGCACCACAGATAAGAGCACCACACACGCACCACAGATAAGAGCACCACACACGCACCACAGATAAGAGCACCACACACACACCACAGATAAGAGCACCACACACGCACCACAGATAAGAGCACCACAGATAAGAGCACCACGCACCCCACACTACCTTCTCCCCCATGACGTCAGTGAGGGGCAGGCTGCCAACGTCAAAGCTCACATCGGCCGCCCCGACGGTTTCCCCCTGCGCCCCCTCCGCGGTGGGGGGCGGGGCGAGGGTGGAGGTCTCCCACTGCAGGGACCCCGAGCAGCTGTCTTCCTTGGCGCTCACGCTGGGGGGAGTTTGGATGTTCCATGGATGAACATATCATCCATAAGTACTAAGGGGATCAGACAATAAGTGTACCTAGTACCTATACATTTTGGGGGAATGTTGAAATAAGCAAACACATCGCCAACACAACCTCAGGGAATATTGAAATAGGTGTACATGTTACTAATACACACATTGAAATATATTAATACTAATAAACTAATCCTAATACTAATTTACTAATGCACTAACACACTAAAATACTAATACTAATACCAATGAAATAAACTAATTCTAATAAACTAAGACATTGAAATAGGTGTACACATTACCATTACCACACATACTGGGGGAATGTTACCTTAAGTGTACACATTACCTACACATTTTGGGGTAATGTTACCCTAAGTGTACACATTACCAACACACACTGGGGGTTTGCCCATTAGAATCCATAAACAACTGTAAACGTAGGCATCATCAAACAAATGTTCTCAGATAATATCAGTGCAAATATGATGAAACCTGAATCTGTGAACTGATACAGAGAATGCTGGACGATATTTACAAACACTTAAACACCCTCTGCTTTACTCCTTTGAAGATACTAACTACAGAAAGGATTTTGGTATCAGCCAATCAAAGGATTTTGGTATTAGCCAATCAAGGATGTTGGCATCAACTAATGAAAAATTGGACTGTCTACATAAATAAAAAAGCAAATTAAAACAACAGACGCACTAACCTTGCAGTGAAGCCTCTGTGAGCTGCCACAGCGGGTTTGTTTTCCCCAACAGGGACCTTATTTTCCCCACCGGGAGGGAGAACAGCGACTGGCCGTGGTGATAGAGGCAGATCATCGCTCTGTAAATCAAATATTTCGTTCAAATTGATACTATTTTCATATTACTATAATAAATTTTATTAATCTTATACTTGTATTGATATAAGATAGTATGTTAGTTTCAGCCTACCTTACGACACAACAAAGATGTTCATCGAGACAAAGGATGAAGGCACCATTTAGTATGGAGTTAAGGGAATGCAGAATCTATGCACAAGGTGCATAGAAACAGTATGTGAAGGAATTCATGAAACACTTTACGAATTTACAAGAAAAAGTTGAAGAAGAAAGTAGTAGGTGCTGAAAAACAGGACAGTAGTGAACCGGAAAAAAGTCCGTAACAAAACAAAAAACCTGTTCCATGTATTTCAACAAAAGGAAGGACTACGTAACATCTAGCTCGGGACATGACATATTCCCCTTGGGAATGAATATGATGTTGAACTTGCCAGTACTTGACTTTGGGGAGGGCAAATACTTACTACCTTCATTACAATAATTATAATTACTTCAATGAATTAATAATTACTAACGATGAGTTACCAACAATAAGGTAACCTCTGCTGTCACCACCCGTGGGTGGGCCCCTCCATAGTCAACGGGTTATGTCTCATTTCTCAGGTATTAACTTATCTCAGGTATTGACATTTCTCAGGTATTGACATTTCTCAGGTATTAACATATCTCAGGTATTGAAATTTCTCAGGTATTGACATTTCTCAGGTATTAACATATCTCAGGTATTGAAATTTCTCAGGTATTAACATTTCTCAGGTATTAACATTTCTCAGGTATTGACATTTCTCAGGTATTAACATATCTCAGGTATTGACATTTCTCAGGTATTGACATTTCTCAGGTATTAACATATCTCAGGTATTGAAATTTCTCAGGTATTAACATTTCTCAGGTATTAACATTTCTCAGGTATTGACATTTCTCAGGTATTGACATTTCTCAGGTATTAACATTTCTCAGGTATTAACATTTCTCAGGTATTAACATTTCTCAGGTACTAACATTTCTCAGGGACTGACATTTCTCAGGTATTGACATTTCTCAGGTATTAACATTTCTCAGGTATTAACATTTCTCAGGTATTGACATTTCTCAGGTATTGACATTTCTCAGGTATTAACATTTCTCAGGTATTAACATTTCTCAGGTATTCACATTTCTCAGGTATTAATATTTCTTAGATATTATTTATTACCATTTTTCAAGAAATAATTATGCAACCTTTCGAAATTTAATTTTTTCAGTACTATATTATAAGTACCATTTATTATGCACATCATATATCACTTCATTGAGTTTCATGTTTCACATACGTCAAGTATCATGCTCCAAGGTACCAATCTGTTATGCAATAAGATATCACGTGATGGTACAAACACAAAGGTATCACTCAGTTACACGGTAAGGTACCACATAATGATAGAGACACCAAGGTACCACTGGTACACGTACCATATCGTCCAGCGCAGAGAAGTCCATGTCTGCAAAGTCTGCCTCGGTTTCTTCCTTGGTCTCGACTGCCAGGCTGCGCTTTGCCTGCACACAATAATGAATGCTAGTGTAGGCATAGATGGGATTATTGGGTGCTTTGAGCCTTCCTAACCACAGCAATAGTGTTCCCAAGAAAGAGAAAGGTACCAGCTAGTATGGCAAATTTCAAAAATACTATTCAGCTTTCAAAGCATATCCATAAAATGACAACACAGCAAAATTAAGGGTAAAAACAGCAGTGCAGTAACACCTGCCCCAGAAAATGTTCGATAATAAAGCTATAAGATGATAGCGCGGTGAAATGTAAAGTAAGAAACAGTATTTTAACACCCTGCACTATGGAAATGTTTAACAATACAGCTGTGGGGCCCCACCACACCTTTGGGGGGCTGGAGGCAGGCAGGTTCTCCCTCAACACGGACCGGGAGGCGCCGTGCTGCGCCCCTCGGGACGGGGTACCCCCATAGGGAGAGCTCTTCTGACGGCCGTCTCCTTCTCCAAGTCTGGACGTGGCCTTCTGTGCTGGAGACGACGCTGGTGATTGGCTGACCGCCCCTGGCCTCACAGGAGCCTCAACTTTCCTCGAACGCGATTGGCTGACCGAGCCTGGTCTCACAGGCGCCTCTATTTTACTGGATGGGGATTGGTTGACCGAGAAGTGCCTTGACGCCCCGTTGGCGGCCGTTGATTGGTTAACAGAGACGTGCCTTGACGCCCCGTTGGCGGCCGTTGACTGGTTGTTTGCGGCAGGCGGTTTGCCAATGGGGGACTGCGTTCTATTGGCAGCAAAAGGGTTGACTACACAGCCCGGCTGCTCAGGAGGCAGCGACGGTCGGGGCTTCTTGGCGAGGCAAGGCTTGGGCAGCGATGACGTCATCTCGTCCAGTATGTCGCCCAGCAGCTCGTCGTCGGCCAGGGAAACCTCGCTCTGCAGGGTAATGATTTATCTATATAATGTTATTTATTTCATAGTAATTTATGTTTTGATTATGTTGTTTATTTTAACATAATTTATGATGTAATTATGTTATTTATTGACCTATAATATATGTTATAATTGAGCTCTTCATTTGTTATCTTTAATTTAATTATAATCTGTTTGATCATAATTTATATTCATGATCTGCCCAAATTATTATAATATTTTACTTTATAATCTGTTTATACACAATTGTTCAATAATGAGAAAAAATTCAGGTATAAATAAATTTACACACGAATTCTGTGATGGAAGTAGAAATTATACGAAAGAAGTTACCAAACAGACCTGTACTAAAATTTCTAAGTTAATAAAGAAAAACTGACCAAATTATATAGAAGTTTTTGCACCGCAATAACCGATAGGAAGTGAATCAAGAAACTATATATACATTAAAAAAGAGCGACAAGTGTCCTTTTATTCATAAATAACTTAGACCGCAGAGAGGCAACACGCGCACCACAGGGCACACAACACACCCACCACAGGAGCAACACCAGGCACACAACATGCACAACACCAGGCACACAGCACAAGCAACACACCTCGGCCTTGCGCTTCCTGACAGGCATGTTGCTGAGGAGGCTGTGTATGGAGGGCTGGGCGCTGCCTCCCTCCCTCTTCTTGGCCTTGGCGTGGCGGCGCGCTTCCTTCTTGGACGTGAAGATCTCGTCGTCCAGGTCGTCCTCCTCGTCGAATATCTCGCGTCCGTCCTCCACGTAGCCGCTCCCGTCTGCTCGTGGTCAGGCACGTGGTGCACAAATCGCGTAGAGCACGCGTCATGTGACGCGTGGATAAACATTTAATCACAAAAGTATTTAATCACACAAGTCACCCAAGAACTTAGTTACAAAATTAATTTGTCACAAAAATGATTCACGCTTGTATAATTTAAGCAAACTGATGAAGAAAACATAATTTCCTCCCATCCTCCTAACAGTTTTCTAACTGTTTATTATGATGTATCTACTTTAGACATCTTTTATTGATAACTTTCCAAAAATATTTCATTCCATTTAGAGTATCAAAATTTACAGAAATGCAACTTATTCCTTTTTTACCATAAAAACAGCAATAAAAATATACTTTCTAGAAATTTGGTTTCCCATTTTTAACACAGATAACAGCAGTAGAAACTTATGCTTCAGATTTATCTTTTTTTTTATTGTATATAAGATAAAATACAATTTTCTTTCATTTATTTACAACAATATGAGTATTTCCTCACTAAAAAACATTACTTAATGAAAATTTAAATGAAAAAACTTGACTTTCATTTACTTTTCACCAATCAGAAAAAATGAATCTTCCCATATATTCCTCTACAAAACATGGCCAGAGACCGAAAGATTTTCAGAAACAAGATAAATGGCCACAGAGGCAAAATTTTTAGAAATGTGCAAATCCATTTCACTACCCCATTACCAAAATACATCTAGAAGAAAAAAACGTACAAAGTTACACATTGCCTCTTTCCGTCACACGGCTATTGTACACCCTGTATGGTTAATCCACCAATTAAGGGCTTTTATTTTAAGAAACTTTTAAAATCAAATGTGCTGTAATGCATTCCAATGATTTCATGTATCAACTCTGGAAATAAACATTTTCTTTCTTTCTTTCTTCTTCATCACTTTATTACAAAATAGATCCAGAGAAAAACATCCTAAGCAACACCGTGCCCTTTTTTCATCACTTCATTAACAAAATAGATCCAGAGAAAAACATCCTAAGCAACACAGTGCCCTTTTTTCATCCCTTCATTAACAAAATAGATCCAGAGAAAAACATCCTGAGTAACACAGTGCCCTTCTTTCCTCACTTTATTAACAGAATAGATCTAGAGAAAAAGCACCCTAAGTAATATAGTGCCTGTACATAACTTCCCTACAGAACACTCCTCCCCCCTCCTCCAAGCAACACCGAACACCCACCGTCGTCCACAATCCAGTCATTCTCCATCTTGTCCTGACGGCGGCGGCTGTACTCCTTCTCATCCACCTCCTCGTACACGGGCGCCACATCGGAGACCTGCACGGCAGATGCCTTTTGTGTCAGTTTTGTTCAGCACATACAGTGTTCCCTCACTACTTTGCTGTAATTCAGTTATTGTGGCCAGTCTTAAATGAGGAATCACTGTACTTGAAAGTTTTTTTATTAAATAAAATTTGTGATTTTATAATTTTTCCATCCTGAAATTGAGAATTCAACTAAACTGTTTTGCGATCATAGCCTAAATTGTACAATTTTGACTAAAACAAGGCCAATCAGAAAACAGAGTGCATGCCCATCGGACACATACTAATCACACACACACACACACCAGACGCACACCTTTGACACCCATCAGACAGACACATTCATCACACACTTCTATAATAATTATTACAAAATCCATGGTTTAACATTCATCTGCACTCCATGAAGCAACACTCACAGAGAAACTTGAATTTCAAGTTCTAGAGGCATCACAAGACTACAAAAGTTAGTTGTCTCAATTGGCCCAGCTAGTTAAGTGGACAAAAGATGTGTGCATCTCACGGCAATAAAGAAATAATCAAGAATGAAAGACAGAGATTCTTGTGTACGAAGGAGCTAGCACAACTTGCCACCACACACTAGACATGTTTGCCACACACCAGACACACAAGGTCACCACACAGGACACATGTTCACCACACACCTGGTACTTGTGCTTGGATCCTTTAAGGTCCTTAAACCTTGCAAATGCTGCTTGCCTCCCGTGTCTGTCAGGCACATTGCGACGGGAGCGTGAGGCAGCGAGGCTGTTGGATTCCTCTGCAGAAAGAAATTGTTAGAATACTCTCTTGTTGTAAGTAAAGAATTCATTTATATAAAAAAATTTGAATAGGAGTATTGTTAAACCTAAGTTTATATTCAATATTTATTAGATATTCATTGTTTTCCTTCAACCTTTCTTTCTATCATTACCATGCATTTCATAAAAGCAACTGCCGTTTTTAATATTTAAAAAGAATTACATCAACATGCATAATCTACTTTTGTCAAGTGACCAAGGATGTTCATACAGGGTGGCCCAGAAGTAACTGACCCTTTTAATTTGCTGGTAAAAAGACAACTATGAACACTAGAAAGTTGAAACTTGTTTTATTGGAAAGAATAGCAATTTTATAGTTCATTAACACTATGTTTTGAATATAATATCCTTTAAATGGCCGCCACGGTTGTTTTGACATATTAGGGCTCTTTTCCTTGTTGCTTCCATAACGCCCCTTAGTGTATCTGGCAAGAGTTGAGCTATTTCAGAAGAAATGTTTTTAAGTTCTTGTAAATTTGTTGGATTTATTTCATAAACTCGTGACTTGAGGTAGCCCCACAAAAAGAAGTTGCATGGGGTCAAATCTGGAGAACAAGGGTGCCACTGGATGTTTTCAAATCATGAAATTAATGGATTTGGAAAGCAATCTCTTAATAATGTTATTCTTTTCCGATGTTTTTCTTCTTGCGTAATTGTGTTTTCAGAAAGACTGATCCCTGTTTGAAAATGGATTCTGTGGTCACGTTGCATTTCTGTTATTGATGTTGTATTAATGTAGGATTGCAGAATTCTGATTCTTTCTTCTTTGCTGTAGCAAACCATTAGGAAAATTTGAGGTTGTGAAATGAAGCAAAATTTCGGCTTAACTCGGGAGTTAGCCCCGTTGGTGAAATATTCGATAACTAAACCTCCCACTAGATGGCGCCACTAGTCTTAAGCTTAACTCGACGAACTTTCGAAGATGTATTCGAAAAGTTGATTAGCGATATATGTAAAAGCTTCCCTCATAAATAAAAATTAAAAATTAAAAATAATTGTCTTACTTGTTGGGTTGGGTTGGGTTGGGTTGGGTTGGGTTGGTTGGTTGGTTTGGGTTGGGTGAGTGATACAGAGCCGTGGATGGTGTATCCGTTTTTCTTGCGTCGAGTTAAGCTTAAAACACGTGGCGCCACCTAGCGGCAGGTTTAGTTATTATAACCAACGGGGCTAACTCCCGAGAAACCCCAAAATTTCTTTAGTTTATATGCTAGCTGAGTATAAAGGATACCATATAATTAACTATAAAAATTTTATTCTTACAAATGAAACAAGTTTCAACTTTTTAGCCTTCATAGTTTTCTTTTTATTAGCAAATTAAAAGGGTCAGTTACTTCTGGGCCACCCTGTACTCTTTACCAACAACATTTGAATCATCAGTTCAGCTGGATAGCCAGTTCTTTTTTAATTTGAGTATGTTACTTTTCTACTCACTTAACAATGAAAATTAGTACAAATTTATATTTGAAACACATATTTTATAGCTAAAACTTAAAATATTCATCCAAACATATCTGTAATATCTTACTATTTCTCTCAAGAAAATAGAATGACACAAGAAACTAAAAGTTTTTTACCATATACAACTGTACAATAAATACACCTCACTCTATAGAATAAAATTTTACTTCAATTTTTGATGACACTCTAAAGAACATCAAAATTATTTTATATGTATTAGATAACTCTTTTATTATATAATAATATCTTCCTATCACACAATTTTGCACACTTTTATTGTAAAAAAAATTATGATCTCAACCTCACACCAGCACTGAATGATATGTCTAGTTCTTTCCCACGGTGCATTCAAATTTTTAATAAATTTGCATTATCACCAAGCAAAAGATGTGCTTCATTGTAGTACTAAAATTGCTTTTCATGTTATACATAGGATAACAGTAAATTTTTCCATGGCTGTTCTTGTAATTTTAGTATCAAAAGAGACATGTTGACCAGAAAAATTATTTAGGCAAGCATTGTCAAATCATCCACTGCAATAAGTACGTTTCTCAATACTGGAAATTCATCATGTTCATACATGGTTGAAATACATAAAACATGTAATGTAACAATTGATGAGCTGAAATTTATGTAAAAGTTCAATTAATAAGCCAAAATTTATGAAATATGTTCACCTGAATTAGCTATTTAAACAGTAGATATTTAGTTGTTAAACTCGTTTTAATTTGATGTCTTCATATTGTACATTTCAGAATAAAAAAATTGATTCAACATGAAGTTCATAATTTTTTTCGCGTTGAGCCAACATAGAGCAGTTATATATTTTTCTCTCCATGATTGCACACATAAATGTTTTGGTAAAGATCTAGTTAGGGTACAAAACCTGCAATCTCTCATCACAGGTTGTGTATTGCAGAAAAATTGCACTTTTCACCATCTAATTTTAACTTTCCGGCAAGTAACTGAGAGATGTATAAATTAAAACTAAACTTACTGGCTTCAACTTCCTGCGAATCTTCCATTTCCGTTCAAATTAAAAACAATTATAACACATTTACGACAAAAAATGAACACGGTATAGGCTACTGAAGAAAACCTGCTCTAAATATTAGCACTCGAACGACGTTGGCCTATTCGGAAGAGATGTTTTCTCGTGCACTGTTCGATGCAATGTTTACAACCTAGTATCAAATTCGCGCGGGAATTAACTTTTTCTACGTTGTCGTCACACTCTCCCTTCTATTTTTTTGAAACTCATTGCTGAAAACAAAATTCATTTATTTTAAAGTTATTCAGTGGATAATATTGACGATAAAATATTTATTTAATACTGTGAATTTATACTTATTAAGGAATACTTAATCAAATATATGAAGTAGGTGCCTGAAGAAACGCCATGATGTCATGAGTTATTGGAACACGTATTTAAGCGGGAAAATAATTGTTCAAATTAATGATAACATTTCAATGGTTAAAATATTCTTCTATGCTGCAATGAATTCTATTTAAAGGGCTGAGCGCTGTTCAAAGGCTACCCAAATAGCTGGCGCGCCAAATTTCGACCGGTCGCGCGAACGGACACTTGAACCCAAATAATAGTTCTCACTACGTGATCAAAGCTTGATTCGATAATTATGGAATAAATTATTTTTTTTAACGTTTTTAAACTCATCTCAGTTTTCCCGTCGCTCAAAGGAAAGCATTAGACTATGAATGAATGAGTCTGCAGTTCGATTTCCCGCAGCTGCTGAGAACATTTGCCGGAGCAAGCGACACGTTCGCTTTCTCCGGACTAATCATCTCACTGCTCGACAGCAACCATGCACATCATGCAGTGCTCCACAAGTTTCTTTTTCACTGCATCATGGGAAACAGAGAAAAGGAGCAAAAGAGGATGTATTGAAACTCTCTAACTCAATGAGCTCACATTGTTCATCTCATAATTAGGACATGATATGTGAAACCATTTGAAATCAACTGAAAAAAATTAACAAATAAAAAATGAAGTCCATTTATTTTCCAAAAATGTTGATGCACAACTACACTACATGATGGAACGATCATAAAGAAATGAATACGAAGGACTCAGTACCTGATTCTAAACCTTGTAACGGCCTCATGATGAATTTTTTAATGAAATTTATTTAGAATTTTATAAATGTGTATACTTGGAAGTAGCTAGAAAGCATATAATTGCTGCTAGAATTTTAAATTAATTTTCAGCCATATCATGAAACTAGTTTTCTGAGTCATTTTATCCGAGCATGAGTAACTTATTGCACATAAATGTATTTATATCATCCAGAAGATGAAATTTATTTAGATATTTTTCAAAAATTGATCTATGTCTCATGAGAAAGTCCTGTAGCCCAGAATTAGATCTTGCACCTGATCTCGTGACCCAATAACCGATTGTGAGGCCTAGTTAATTAATGGATGTTTTATTACATTCAAGGCCGATACATGCCATCTTATACATTGGTTATTCAAATGCCTTATATCTAACAAGATGAAGCAATGACGGTTACCACCGGTCAAGCCGGTACCCAATTCCAGCACCTGGGAGGAGTAGGGAATTGTGGTTGAGTTCTCCTTTTCCCTAACGGGGAGAATCACCGAGTGGCATTGCCAGGATTCGAACTGATGACCCTTCTCGTGAAGGGCGCGCGCTCTTAACCACTCGACCACGGTGACCACCAGAGTCAGATCCGTTTACAGATCAGGTGTTCCAGGTCGGTGTAAAGTATTTTTGTCTCTTTCCATATTTTTCTAACATTAAGCAAACTATAATAGTACATTCTTACTGCTTTGCTTTTACTTGATTCAACTACTAGTATAGATGTTGCATTAATTTGTGTGGATTTTCCACAGATGAGATATAAAGCCCACTGTATCAAGAAATTTTTAAAAAACAACTTGTTAAACTTTTGTATTTACGTTTTGGAAATGTCTTGTCTTTTCTTCTTTTTCACAGCCCTTGCAGATCACCACGTCGTGCCCTGAGGGACTCCACTTCTTCCATGAAAGTCTGTACCCTCACCGGGCACACGTCCTCCTCCCACCTGCAAAAAGATACATTAAAAAATATTTTTGTTCCCTTCTAGTTAGTACGCCTCATGTTTGTTGATACACATTTCATTTATAAAATCCCATTCATTTCAGGTAATTAAAATCAATATTTATTTACCCTGATCAAATCAATACATGTGATACCACACACTGTTAATTAAAATTTAATTCATTTATAACAATTGAGTAAATACTTTTGGCACCACACTCTGGGGTACAAATGCCCTTTAAATATCGCCAGAACTCCAAAACGGTTGACCCCGGTTGTGCCGGTTCCTATTTCATACAGCTGGGTCCTGTTGTGGCTAAATACTTCCTTTCCCAATTGGAAGAGACCCCAGGCTCTGCAGAGTTTCGAATATTCCATACAACCAGGTCTAGTTGTGGCTAACTTCTTCCTTCTCCCAACTTTCCAACTGGACGATACCCCAGGCTCTGCAGAGTTTCGAATTTCATTGACACCTGGGTCCTGTTGTGTCTAACAACTTTTCTCTCCCAACTCGAAGCGACCCCAAGCTCTACTGAGATTCAAATATAAATGATACATGTGTCCTGTTTTGTCTAACTTCTTCCTTTTCCCAACGGAAAGAGACACCAGACGCGGCAGAGTTTCGAATATTCCTGACCCCAAGGTCTAGTTGTGGCTAACTTCTTCCTTCTCCCAGCGGAAAAAAAACACCAGGCTCACAGCACCGGGTATCGAACCCTCGGTCAACACAAGAGCCGAGTGCCATTGACCACTAGATGAGAGTACCCCGGTGTGGAGTACGAGCTTTCTTTAGTACGAGTGACTTGATGAACGTACACCGGCTCACGTGCGAGTAGTTCTGTCTCATAGCACAGATATAACTTTTTAGCACGAAAGTCCTCGTACTTGCATGTTCACATATCTCAAGTCCCACTGGCGTACCTTTACGTGAACATATGTGCCACTGTTCATAAAGAATTCAGGCACACACACACGTACCTGTACGCTCACGTACATGCATACACACGTGCTTGCACGCTCACGTACCTGCATGCTCACGCACATGCAAACACATGTACATGCACACGCACACTCATACCTGCCGTGCTGTTTGAAGTGCGATCCCACAATGAGGGCCGCCGCCCGCATGTACCGCCCCACGTTGTCCACTCGCACCCCCGACCCCACCACCACGGGGGTGTGGGGCACCGCCGTCACCACCTCTGGAGGGGAGGGGAGGGGGGGGATTTGTTACAGGGTACGAACCATGAATGTTAAATGTGGTTAAGCGTTTCCTGATTTATTTGTGTGCCATTTTAATCCTCATTCCTGAAAATTAAAGCTACTTCATTCATCAGGCGATTGTTTTCTTTTTTATAGAGTGTCACATTTTAAACCAGAAAGGCCATGGTTCGAGTCCTGTCCCGCAACCGCGTATTTTCACCAGAGCAGAGCAGCTTCTCTGGTGATTATAGGAAACGAACAAAAATAGGTAATGTTAACACTACCTGCCAGCTCGTCAGCGTCCGTCTCAGCGCCCGTCGCGGCGCCCGTCAGCACCACCGCTGACGCCCCAAAAAACTCCGCCGCCTGTGCCGTCTCCGTCAGGCTGACGTCAGCCGTCAGCGCGTGTGAGCTGACGGGTGTCGTGTGCATGTCGTAAGTTACGACGGTGGGTTCGTTCTTAAGCGTAAGTTACGGCGGTGGGTGTGTTCGTGTGTCGTATATTACGACGGTGTGTGTGTTCGTGTGTTGTTTGTTACGGTGGTGGGTGTGTTCGTGTGCTGTTTGTTACGGTGGTGGGTGTGTTCGTGTGTTGTTTGTTACGGTGGTGGGTGTGTTCGTGTGCTGTTCGTTACGGTGGTGGGTGTGTTCGTGTGTTGTTTGTTACGGTGGTGGGTGGGTTCGTGTGCCGTAAGTTACAACGGTGTGTTTGTTCGGATGTTGTATGTTGCGACGGTGTGTTCGTATGTTGCGTGGTTGCTTTTGTATGAAATACGAAGAATTTGAAGAAAAGTAAACTTGAATTCGTTTATTCTTCCAATAACACTCTCCTATGGAGAAATGTTTTGGCGCTCTTTAACATTTCGAGCTGTGTTGAGAATTATGAATTAGTGTTTTACTCATTATTATAAATCAGTAAATCAGTTTCTTAGGTATTTTAAATTCGTATTTTAGTTATTTGCATTTCCCTCCTGCCCCTCATGCCCTGTGAGGGGGGGGGGAGCTCATATATACATTGTTTGAGTCTTTAAGGACATTATCCTGGAGAGAAATTATTTGACGATAAAAACATAGGTATTTAATTGATCATTTATAAAATATTCCCTGAACCCTCACTGTACTGATCACATAAAAAATTTACATAAGAGGTGTTGACAACCAAAGAACCTAATTTGTTTGACAGGTAAACGAGTATTTATTTTTAAATGACATTTAATTTTAATATCGAAGATAAATTTCAAGAATATTTCTTATGAATAGATATTTGTGGATAAGTGTTGCCACCTTCAGTCACCTGTGCTTTTTCTTGATGTCTGCCCAGACGGAGATGTGATCTCCACCTATCGAGCGTCGGTACCTAGAAAAAAAAAAAAAAAACAATTTATTTCCGATAAAAATTATACAAAACCCATCATTGGTTTTTAAAATGTCGTGACATAGCGATAATATGTATACATAATACATGATAATACATGGAAAATATTTACAAACAAACAAACATCGGCATCGTAGGATGCTTTATTTCCAATCAAGCCTGATACATATGATCTTGAGCATTGGTTTTTCAAATGCCTTATAACTAACACTACATATAGGACACCATGACGGTTTCCCCCGTAAAGCCGGTACCCATTTCCAACACCTGGGTTGAGTGGAGTATTGTGCTTGAGCTTTCCCTTATACCCAACGGGGAAAATCGCCGCGCCAGCGCCGGGATACGAACCCTCGACTCCTACATGCAAGGGCGATCCCTTAATTATAACCACTGTGCCTCAGGTTGCACTACATTCACACAGGTGTTGATATACACACACGGAAAATAGAATGTCTTCATTTCTGAAGCATAAAATCAACTTTTATACTAATTGATTTTTTCAGAGGTCTGTGTAAGTTATTTAAGCAGAATTTTATGGATTTTCTCAGGCCTTCGGTGCAGTTGTTGTTGATATTACACGAGTTGATGGGGGCAATACGTATAGTATTTATCAAATATAGCGCAAGTAAGTGGTAGTAGGTGACTAGTGTGGCTATAATACTCACATCTGCCAGCTCTGGTGCACACACACACACACACGGACCAGAGTACACACGTACCAGAGTACACACGGACCAGAGTACACACGGACCAGAGTACACACGTACCAGAGTACACACGGACCAGAGTACACACGTACCAGAGCACACACGGACCAGAGTACACACGTACCAGAGTACACACGTACAACAGTACACACGGACCAGAGTACACACGGACCAGAGTACACACGTACCAGAGTACACACG
>JACJUY010006143.1:26209-36269 GCA_014220935.1 Platorchestia sp. MABIK | reverse complement strand
TGAACCTTGCTGTAAAGTTTTGAATGTAGATATTAGCTTAAAAAATCTAAATCGTTTGTTGGCTTGCTTGATATTATCTTTCGGGAATTACTCGTTGGCGATGCAAATGAAATTTCAGTCTAAATTAATATAATGAATTTGCAGTAATGACTAGTTTTCATCAATTACATTGGTGAAAAGATTGACGCCGTATTTGGGCAGCAAAAAATCTCAGTAATATATTGAGTCAATGATATTGACAATTAAAGTGATCGTCTATGGGCTCAAACTGATTTTATTGCGTCAATACATTGAGTCAATTAATTGACGGTTGTCAATCAAGCCCACAGACGATCAATATATTTGTTAATATTCATCATTGTCAATAATATTGACAATAAAATTGATCGTCTATGGGCCGCTTATGAATGAAACCTCTCTTTTGACGTGGAGCTACATGGACCAGCCTTCGAAGCTCCAATAACCACCATAAACATGACATGATCTGAACTATACTCTGCTTCCTGATGCCGGATACTTAGCAAATTTTCCGACAGCTCGTCTGTAGATTGCAACACCGACAGAAATTTTATGTTTTCATTGCAGAAAGGAAAAACGATTGTCTTATTAGAAAGATATTTCACACAAAAAACGTTCAAATTAGCGAGTGATTTTTTCAATTCATAACTCAACTTAGGATTGGATTCATTTGAATTTGACTGATTAAATTGAACATGACTTGGATTAATTTGAACATTACTCGGATTCATTTGACTTGGCTTGGATTAATTTGAACTTGACTTGGATTAATTTGAACTTCGCTTGGATTAATTTGAACTTGACTTGGATTAATTTGAACTTGACTTGGATTAATTTGAACTTGACTTGGAATAATTTGAAGTGAAAAAGTTGAAGGTAGCTTTAATTTCACATTCTTACTGTAAAAAATTGGTTTTGTGCACTGTTTTTTAATTCTGCAATTACCAATATTTTTACATGACAAATGTAACTTTAATTTTGGATTTGCATTTTTATTTTTTATAAATGTGACTTTTTCTGCTGCATTATCAGCCTGAAAATGATGTGAATGATGTGTGAAACATCAAAAAATTGCATGTTATAAGATTGAAAGAAAGAAAAAGAAGAAAAACATTTTCACAGTTTCACAGTTACATAATGAAAGTTTGAGAGAGGCTGTTGCATTCATCGAGTGAGGACCATATTTTTACGAGCTCCTGAAATATCGAGCTCCTAATCTAATAAATTTCATAAGTCATCTTCATTATATTCGCAACTGGCTCTCTCCTCTCTATCTGAGGTGGGCTACGTAGCGATATTTCATTTGTGGTGGGATGAGGGAGCGGAGGGTGTTGTGACTTTTTGGCCGGAATTCCCACTGTTCCCTTAACCACGGTGTGGTGTTGTGGTGTTTGCCACCCCCAGAGAGCGCTCTAACGGTGTGCGCTCTGCCTCCGAGAGATGGCGATCTTGCCGCCGCTACCGAGCGGCTGCGGGCGACCGACAGGCAGTGTGCTCTGGACCAGGGCTGCCACACCTTGGGAATTTTCCCCAGATCTTGGGAATTCGGACATTGTCTAGGGATTTGGGGAATTCGAAACATAAAGGCTAAGAATTTAGGGAATTTGGGGTGTTTATACAATATACGGTGTGTAAAAACTAAAATTGCTCAAATTAGTATTTGCTTCTAGCATAAACGTAGAGTACCAATTGAAATTACTACAATTCGATCCAGAAATTAATCAAATTATCAGTACAAGGGGCCTAAGTCAGCTTTGCGAATGCATCATGGTAGAATAATACACGTTTGTACGGGATCCGAATGAAGCGCGCAGTGGCGCCATTAAAGCGCCTCATGGAGCGCCTGGCTCAGTCACTCATTTGTTACTGCTGAGGTGCTAACTGTGGTACTAGCGCTACCGGTAGCGGTGTTGTTTTGTCCTTATTGCATTATCAGCTTGTAGTTAAACACCATGGAACCACCTAAAAAAGTAGTACTGTCAAACATTTTCCGAATTCAAAGACTGGCTACAGAAAGATAAAGATGGAAACCGTGTCGGTTGTAAATGTTGCAATATCACGTTCGAAAGTGCGAACAAGTCTACCGTACAGAAACACAAGGAATCCGAAAAGCATAAGAAAACTTTTGAACTTACCAAATCGAAAGTTGACAGAGCACAATTTTTCAAACAGAAATCGCCTAACGATGATGACAAAGTGGCACATCCACTCGCTTGTTGATGAAGCTCAGCTAAATAAGATAGACGACGAGTGGAGAAGTTTTCACCTAATTGCAGCTGACCTATCGGTAAGGAATACACAATTCCCCGGTATTGGAAATCATCAGGTGAATTGAAAGATGGCTTGGGCGACCCTAAATTTTCCATTCATATTTTATGACTTGTCACTTGCTCATGCTTTCGTCTGCATCTGTTGAAAAAATATTTCCTCAACTTAACTGTATAAAAAAGTTAACAATTCCTTAAAATGAGAAACTGCCAAAGACCGCTTTTTTGCCAAGCAATGATCAGCAAGAAATAATGCAAAGTGTGCTACGTGGGATCCAGTAAAAAGTTAAGAAACTGACCAAGAATAAAGTGGAGCCGCCTATCAAAGATACCAACACCGATTGAAACGATTGAAAGAATCAGTCTCTTGGCTTTCATGCTGACATTAATGACGAAAATGAAGAATAAACCTAAAAATGCATTGAAGATAAGCATAAATTTCATATTTATTACTTCTAGTAATATCTGCGGATTTTTTTTACGATCTGGGGAAATTTCAGGGGTCAGTCTGGGGATTTTGGAAAAAGTTGACTGGCAGCCCTGCTCTGGACATTCGTAGTGTAAGGACGTTACTACGTGCTTGGTTTTTTGCGTTGCGCCGCTGCTCAGTACCGTGACTCAGTGACGGCGTTGGTTTAGTTTCTGTGGAGAAACTGTAGAAAGTTATTGCAGCAGCGACGCTGTGCAGTTGTCTCGGGTGAGAGCACCCGGCAACTGGTAGGAGTGAGCATCTTGCTCCGGGAGGGGTGCCGGTTTCCCCTCTGAGCAGTCGTCGCCGGGAGCCGGCTCTGAGCGGACGGCGACTGTTGTGAAAGGTGAGTCCGAGTGCGGGTGGAGGTGCTACCGCAGCTCTCGTGACTTTTTCTTTCGGTTAAAGCCCACACACGGTTTACTGGATTAATATTTATTGTAATTTTGTACTTGCTGTCCTTAGACTTTTTTTAATTGTTTTCTTGTATTTGTTAAATTAATAATTGTTTTCTGGTGATTCATAAGTGCGGCGGGTTTTTCCAAAGTCGAGGACATTTTTGTGGGGCACTCAGTATATGCCTAAACTCGTACTTTATCTCTAGATTATTTGACAATGGAAGATGAATCTGGTTCTTGTTGGCTTGTAACCCTTTGCTTATAAAGGGAATAGACACCTTGATATTTACAAGATACTTGTTGACAGTGTAGCTATTCTATAAAAGAAGTAAATTGTTGAACTCTTATTTTTAAAAGACTAAAATTGGTTTAATGAAATGAAAATCTGATTTTTTTGTTCTTGGTTCCACTGACAAAATGGTCACTTCCTCACTCAATACATTAACCAATATTAACATCAATATTTGCTACAATATTCTGTTCAGTATTAACATTGATAGATTCAAAGACTTGTTGTATATCATTTATCAACTTGGGGGGTTTGACACTAAAATTCTATATATATTCTTTCTTATACAAAGCTCCAGAAAAATAAATCAAGAGTACGCAAATCAGTGAACCTTGTTGGCTGAGGAAAATTTGATCTAAACGATATTTGTTGCTGTGAAAATAGGGCCTTGTACCAAATTTTTGTTCCATGTATATTGTGGGCTAACATCCATTTATCAGGATGTCACTGGGAGAAATTCTTAGGATTTCCTTGTAGGTTTAAGAAGTCAATGTGTGGAGGATTGGCCTGAAATGTTCCTGTATTGTTCATGTGCCTGCCACCATATTCGTTACCCCTTGTTTCTTTTTGTTTCAGATTTCTTTTGCAAAATCCTCTAAGCTTTTCTCTTCCCAGTGTCATATCTTGCCTTTTTCTATGCACCTGCTTGAGACGCTAATCTTACGATCCGCTGCTTGACCTGCTACCTTGATTCATCCTGCCATATTTTAATCCTGGTTCTTTCTCTCCTGGTTGCTCCTTTAGGATAAGTCTAAGTATGCCTGCTTATTTGACCTTATTGAACTAGGATAGCTTAAATGTATTTCAGTGTGCCTTGTGCTTCTTGTTTACTTACTTTACTGTCCAATACCTGCATATAGTGCTAATACTATATTTTCAGCTTTATTTGTTATATCTCTATCATTAGTTTTGTGTTCAATATCTATCATTTTTGCGTGTGCTTCAGTTCTTATGCCTCTGTGTGCTGCTCTGCTATTGTGTTAAATACTGTTCCCTCAACTTTTTTCCTCGGCAGCTTCTGCTTCTTGTTGCTAGCTGAGATACTTTTGTCCCGTGTTTTTCCTTTTAGAGCAGCGAGTCTGGGACTCTTGCCATTGGCCCGACTCGGAGCTACGTTAAGCAGCCAGATTGGGTAATACACCCACCGGCAGTTTGTGACTGGATCCTCCACTGTCTGATTCCCTTCTATTTAGCAGCACAAAGTTCTTGGAACATTATTTGCAAACTTGATTCATTCCAGTTTAGACCCCTATATTGATTTATGTACTATCTGTTTAATCTTGTTTGCCTCTTGAACTCTATGGATCGATTCCCTTGAAGTTGTATTGTGCAAGCTTGTTGAGAACCCCTTATGCCTCATGCATCTGTGTATTTATATATATATTTAGGTATAGTTGTCTCTCTGTTGGGCTTTAATTCTTCCTTCCCTATCTAACCATGCTAACGCCTTTTTCCAAACCAATTGTCAGTTACAGCCAGTGGATTTAGTGTATTTGTGATTGTTTCAGTATATGTTGCGTGTTCATGAAAGTTTAATTTATACCCCACTGAATGATTTAGTCTGTAATTTCCCCTCTTGAGTTTCTCATATTCAGCCTAAGCTCTCCCCTTGCCCGTGGCTCCCATCATTTTAGTCTTTTCTTTTGCTTCTTTCACTTTAGTGGAATAGCAAGTCCTACGGCTGCCAGTCTCCTACTATAGGGGCCTTACCGGGTCAACAGTTATCCCCCAACAAATGCATCAATCAATGTCAGTACTTTGAGCATGATGTTCCAGCAAGTAATGTTTTCTGTGTTGATATATATTGAATATGGTGGCAGCCTTGTTAAAATTTGAATACAGAATAAGAAAGAAATGAAAAGCCTTTTTCCAATCAAACTTATTTCAACTTTTTTAGCTCTAATGCCTGTAGAAGCCAGCAGATCAATCAATTTTAATGCAATAAATTGGTAGTAATCTATATAATTTTTGTGGCTTATTGCTGACCTAGAGCACTTCCAAGGTAAAGGATGTTCCTAACAGTCATGAGCCTATTGTTCATCAAGTTGTGCCTGAACAGATTAGGAAATTCCCTTTAATTCTCTGATTGCCTCAGCTATGCCTTTAGGGCATCATTTGTTCACACTTGCTTCTTTTAGCTTTCGTATCTACTTTCCTATCCTTTCTTTACTTTCTGTTTCTTTTTCCTTCCAAACTTGCCATTTCTTTTTCCTTCCAAACTTGCCACTTTTATTCACAGGGAAGCTTGTGCAGAAAGATGCTTTGTTCATTGACTCCACATTTTTTTTCAGTCTGTGCAGTATTAGATGATCCTATGTTTTCTTCTGTAGAAACAATTTGCGATGAAAATGAAGCTTTAAACTTACAACTAGACTATTGTTCAGCATAAGGGATTTTTTTTCTTCAAATTCAAGTTAATATTTTGGAGATGGTGTTGAGTTTGTTTGTTGTTGTTGTTTGCTTGTATTTGTATGGTGTTTGTCAATTGTTCATACTATTTTTCACCTATTTTGCCAGCAATTTTCAACAGTGCAGTGTCAGGACCAGAAGAAGATCGTGAAGAGTTTGAAATAGAAGTTTCTCACATTATTTGGTGAATATCAAAGATATGCAATTTATAGAATGTGTAGTAAACAGTAGCAATTTGTACAATGATAGTATTTGTATTTAAATTATAACATAAGTGCGGCGGGTTAAATTAGAGTTCTATATTCAACTCAAATTTATAGTCAATTAGTCAATTGTAGAAAGAAATTTTCAAAATCGCAAAAATTAACTGGATCATGCCTTTATTTAGCTTTCACTTAGCATTTATAGAAATTGAGCCAGTGACTGCTGGTCGCTCAGCAGTACTATGAAAATCATCTCAATGACCACCGGTAGGTCACGTTGCACTTAATGTGTTAAGGACACGTTTAAAAAAGTAATACTTTAAATCGAAGGATGTGTTCAAATTTTTAAAATGACGTATTATTTATATTTGACATGTTTGGTAGAAGAACAGCAAAAGTGTCTTTGTGTGCTTTTTCTATAATAAGAGGATAAGTGTTTGGAACATAAAGATACTTGCTTGCAATTAACAGAATTTGATCTTTTAATGGGGTTCAATAATCATGTAATGAAAGAGTATTATAATTTATTTAAATGCCATCATAATCTCACCATACCATTAGAAAATAAAGTTTAAAATTTTACCAGATTTGGTAAAAACTAAATAATTAGTGTTACGCATATAAAAGGAAAAGAAAACATTAAATAAGAAATATTGATATATCAATGTTTGATTAAATTACAAGTATATGCAAGAATATGTGCTGGAGTAATATTTATTTAGGGTACTTGTGTTACATAATCTAAAATATCATCATCAAAATCTAGATCATTTTGAGTGGCATATCAATTTTGTTGTACTACTCTTTTGAGCATGTTTTTGTAGTAATAACTGTAAATGAAAAGATTGAGGTCTTTAATTTTCTCAATTGGTGGAGATGGAATTTGAAAATTCTTTAGGAGCAAGGAAATGTTTGCCAGGTTAAACACAATTGAATGAGAAGATTTTTTTCCCTTTGCAATCTGACTTGGTACCCAGTCAAAAAACCTTTGTTGTTTCTTAGCAGAAGGTAATTTTCACATTACAATGCTCTCTTTTGCAATACTTCAAAATCTGGAAAGTCAGATTGTTGCATGTACACTGCTACAAAACGCTGTGAACCAATCTTGCAACTGCTTTGATGTAATCATGCTTTGAATAAATTTTATGGTTTTAATGCATCCTTATTTTTTGTTCAATTTGTCCAAATTGCTCTGTACAAAGGGATAGTAGAGTGCCCAGTTATCAGATAAACGTGCTGTGTACATTGACATACACCAGTGTGGATCTGTCTGAGGTACGTTTATTCAAGGTTGTTTTATTTTGTCCAGAGTAATCATTGAAAAAATGTATAGTTAATATCCTTGCTAGGTTTGAATATTTTCTTTGATCCAATGGTGTAGACAGCTAGCTATCTTATTGCTGCCTTGATTTGTCAGTTCATCCCACACAAATATGGTAGGCCAGTTCTTTTTCAAATTTGAAATGCTCAAATTGTAGGTTCACATTGTAGGTGTGGCCCCAAAATGTTTCTTGTGTATCTGTAATATTCAGCTTTCATTAGTCTGAATACATTCTGTTTTCTCCTGTCTTTTCCAGTGATTCGTAATGTTGAGTATAGAGATAAGAGTTTAAATGTGTGTTTTTAAGTGTTCATTGGTTGTTTTGTGTTCTTGATTTTGCTGTGTTTTTGTGTTTGAATAGTTTCTTAATGCACTGTCTTTCTTTTGCTTTGTCACTCAGATTTACAGTAAAACTATGTAATATTATTTCTTGGCAGAGCTATTCTTTCACCTTGTAAAACCAAGTGTTGATCTGGTGAGTGTTGTTGCATTGTACAGTTTGCTTTGCTTGTATATATTTTTTTGTTGCTCTAGGCTAAGATTTACTTTATGTTGAGCATGATATTTTCTTTTGGGATATTGGTTCTTTCATTTCTTTTTATTGGAAGATTAAGTTTTTCAGTTTTGCTAGTTTTCAAGACCGTTTCTGTAAAAATATTTTTCCCGAATAACTCTTTTGAATTTGTTGTTGAATCACTTGGTTTGAGTTTGATTTCATTCATATTCATTTCATAATAAATTTTTTCAGTTGCTTTGTTTCATTTTTAGTTAATGCATTTACTTTGTTTGGCATGAATTAATTCTTAGCATGATTTATTTCGTTTTGCCTCTTACTTTATCTTAAAAGTTAAATTTTGAGGAATCCAAGAGTACTGGGATGATTTATTATCTTTTTTCCTGTATTTTTATTTTTGTTGTATCTGTTTCCAGGGCTTTATTATACTGGCTTTTAATTTGTCTTCACTGTTTCTAAGCCCTGTCACTTGTCTGTCACTGCATGTCCAATCACCTGATCCACAATAAACCATCATTTGTCAAAACCAGTTTCATTCTCTCACTATGTGGTTCACAAACAGCTACGTGTAACGATGGGTAAATGCTAGTACCTCGTCCTCTTACATTTTACAATTGTAATACGCAATTCCTGAGGTAAGCCTCGGTATTCAAAGAATTTACTGTTAATCAACACAAATTGCTATTAGATTGGGATCGTCATTATTCTTGAAGGAATTCATGAGTTGTTGTACCTTGTTAGTCATATTTTTATGCAATTTCAAGCACTCACTAATCGTATCTTTCGTTTGCCCATCGCTCGAGTTCTGAAGGTTAGTATTCAGTCTGTCACAAGTTGCAAAAGTGTCCAATTTTGGAGGGCAGAATCTGATGTATAATGTGAATACTCGTCTGTAATAGTCAAGGCTCATGAGTGTTTCTTTCGGATAATTTTCCAACATCCAAACATTATAGGCTGAAACACACTCTTTACAGAAGTCAAACTACCTGAACGTAAATAAACTTTATTGGGAGAATGAGCTCTTGAATTTGAACTTGTGAAAAAGAGAGCATTTCTATGTGTTCCTAAACTCAGACTCTTGGTCTTTCATCAACTTCATTTTTGGTATGTCCTTTTCCCTAAGATCTTTCTGAACACCTTGAGGATTTTCTTTTTTCACTGCATTTAAAACACGTTTATGAGAAATACCATGAATATTTAGAAAAGCTTTTTTGCAAACGCAAACTTAGGTTTTCCCTTGGACATTACACGGTATGCTATTGTTGAATGTTTGCTGCTCTGTTCTCTTGTAACCTTCTACTTTCTAAAAAGTTTCTGTATGTAGCCATTTTGCTCACTGTAATTGCCTATTTTCCAAAATGAATTGAGTATTGATGGAACCTTTTCTGGCCCACATATTTTCATGAAATGTTTTCTTTTTACATGAACATGCTTCTCCAGGACTGTGCTTTCCTACAATGCATTTTGAAACACTACTGGCCATCTTCTCTACTATTTAGCTTCTCTTTTGCTGTTTTTCTCTTCCACTTGTGGACATTTCTTACTCTTGTCAACTCGTGTTAGAAGGGTGCTCACAGAACTAAATTTTGAAGATCTTTGAAGTCAATGAACAACAATGATGTGAGTGCGTGTCGATTTGTGAGACGGAGTAAAGTATGAATCAGAAAGAACATAATTGAGTAGAGAATTTAAGAAAAATCTAATGTCTTCACACATTTCAAAAGACTTTCATCAAATTTAAAAGCACCTATTTTTCACATAAATACTTGGAATTCAGCAATGATATTTGGCGATTAGGTTCTCTTTGATATTCTGCGCATTTCGTGACAAGAATCTAAAATTCAAATTTTTGGTTCTTGCATTGTCTTCCACTGAACCCATCAAGGGTAAGACATGCTTATTGTTGCACAGAATGTGTAGCACCTGTAGAAGATTTCTTATTTAATTTCAGACATAATCTTTGTTGAATATAAAAATCCTAGATTGCATTTGAGCATAAACTTGTCGTAGACCTATTTCTTCACCGTTGTTATTTCCTTTGATCGTCGTGACTTAAGGTCACAATTCTTTTATTTTACTAATGAAGATTAAAGGAGACTTTTCAACGTCCACGGAAATGATTAATTATCAGTCAATTTAAATGGTAGCGTGCCACTAACAACTTCGATAACC
>JACJUY010006143.1:15546-26033 GCA_014220935.1 Platorchestia sp. MABIK | reverse complement strand
GGCAACCCCTTCGGTCAGTTGACGCCCTTCTTCTTCTCCTCGTTCTTGAAGTCGATGGGCAGTTGGAAGAAGTAGAAGGTAGATCTTGATAACGGCAAGCGCTTTTTTGACACCCTCACGGCTGATTTGAACACATCAAATATATGGAGCGTCCTCCATTAAATGACAGTTTCTCATACGTTGTGGTTAAAAACCATGACAACTTCTTTTGGAGCATTATTTATGGCTTAAGTTGATTGTTTATTTATTTTTTGTGATTGTATATGTTGGAGAATTAATAAATCGGTCAGCATAGCGCTTTAGACATTTACCTTTTCCAACCTAGTTCTGATGTTTAATAAGCTGCCCCAGTTCTCGAAGCCCAGTCCTAAACATGACTCGATGGTAACATCCAAAAAAAGTTAACAATTCTTTCATCGCATAGATACCAACGATTTAACGTTGCATTCCTCTTGTGAGCCATGGTCGGCGACAGACAGAACATTCAGAAAATATCTCTAGATGACTAATTCTGCCTTGTTTTTTCTCCCACCAATGGGAGACCCTGACAAATCCTGCAACTTCTACAATTTGTGCTGCTCTACTGGCATATGAACTTGAGTGTTGTTTACTACTCATCGTGAGAGACCTTATCACAAGTCATATCTTAGATCACTTGATGTTTATATGAATGATGGACCGTAAAAAAAACTGACTAAATGACCCCTAATGTAATAGGTTGATGCATACACCAGGTAATTACAAGAAGATTTTAAAAACAGCTTACATTTTAAATAGAAAAAGAATAGTACCGTCATGTTTTTTGTAACAAATGCTCTGAAATTTGAGTTAACGGATTCATTTGAAAATTTCTTGGAATCATATTTACTTAATGTATGGCAATGCTATGTGAAAATATTTGGCCCAATTGGTGTTTTTTACCACGTTTGAAGAAAATTGTCATTTTAAGATATTTTATTGCCTCATTATTGACAATTGGTGGATTTAGTTCCCTCAAAAACGAAAAGAAACAAGCATCTCATTATCCATTCTCCAGGTACCGAAAGGTCCAGCATGGAGCATGCAGTGGTTATGGTGCACGAGCTGGCAGATGCTGAAGTGGAGAGCTGGTGTTGCAGGCTTGACTTCATCAAGCAGGAAGTTGCAGCAGAAGACACAGCACTAGGTAAAACTTGAATCTTGTCTGGGTATGAGACTTGAGGTAGTCAAAGTACAATTGAAAACCACTCTTATCTTGTATGAAAATCAACTGAAATATGATTCAGATAAAAGTTCTTCATGCTGATTTTACAATAAGACCTGTGATATGGTCTTTCTAAATGTAAGATATCATCAAAGCAAAAATTTGAGGATTTTATTTTTCAAGGATTACATTAAAATTTGTAAAATGGATATATTTAATCATAATTTTGAAATTGTTTCATAGTCAATTCTGATGAGAATTAAATTTTGTAAATCATACTAGGGATGAAATAATGTTTAAATAAAATGGAATTTGTTCCTAGGTTATGTAAATTTTAGCAGCATTGCGAACTTGAAAGTCGCTCAATACAACTAAAGATGCGATAACACTAGACATAAATACAAATTGTTCGTGTGTTCTCTAGATCATCTCAAAGTTATTTTTCCCTTTTATGATGTTTATAAATTTTTGTGTTCACAGCCATATCTGGAGATAATGTGGGAATAAGTGAAGGTGCAGTACTACATGTGTATCTCTATTCTGAGTTGATCAGTGAAGTACCATGTTTATTATTCTTTTTCACAGCACAATTTTTAGTATCAGCAATCTGGGCGTTCACATCAAGGGTCTTAATTACAATTACTTTTATATTTAATCTTGTCACACTGAAACTTTTTTATGTAGAAACATGCTATGAGTATTATGTTACATTTTTCAAGGTGTGGATTAACACAATGAATTTCAATGACATTGTTACAGAGTTATTGTTATGACAGTTATAATCTCCTTTTAATTTGTGGAATCATGTTCTGAGTCTAATGCTAACTGAAAAACTTTTATACTATGGTGTTTCTGCGTATTCCGGAAGATATGTAGTAGGGAATGGTTATAATATATCATTCATTGTATGTAATGTCAGGAGCCATAAAATTATGATCTAAATTATCCAATATAGCTCTGTTGAGTGCAAGGACTTCAGTGTTATGAGGAATTGCATCAAGTTATGATTCAGTGTGAAATTTATTTATGCAATGCTAATTTTTCAAATTTATGTTGAGTTACAGATGTCACGCAATAAATGGTGATGTGCAAAGTTTACTCATTGATGCAATTTTTTATGGATTTATCAGTTGTGTGCTTGATAATAATTTCATTAATTTAAATCCCTAAAGTTTTTAAGATATAGACAATTGAATTGAAAAAACTTTTTTGTATTCTCTGCTGGAGCAAGTGTTAGGCCCAAGTGTTCTGGAGCATCTGGAACAAGTGTTCTATGCCTAACCTTTTAACCCTACAAAATTATTTTATTTCTTTATATGTTGAAATGCATACAAAAATAAATATCAAACAAGCGCAATTTTCTAGTATTTAACCAAGTGAAGAATTTTCATTAGATTTGTTATCACTGCTGTAATTTTTCTCAATAATCTTGTGTCATTTGCAGTTGATGAACCGAATTCTCGGAGTCACCTAGAAGCAATTTACATTAAAGACGAAACGCCTGATGATGAGTTGAAGGACGTAACAGTAAAGGAGGAGCCCATTGACTGGAATCAGGAACCCAAGGTGCTGTAATTTGTTTCTTGCTCTCCCCTTCAATGCTTCTAATTAGTTGCTAATAACTCTTCTAATAGAAATCTATTCAATTCCTAGCTTGTCACCCTGAATTTTTATTTCGTTGCATCAAGATTTAATTGCCATTAGTTTTCCTAGTTGGTCGTATTTTTTATTTTACTCTGGAAAATTGGTTCAATTGGCGTAGCATGACTCAATCTCTTACTGCAGTCATTAGGTCTTATTTTGTAATTTATTTCATCCTCCTTGCTTTTCATCTTTCTCAACCACAGCTAGTATGGTCAAAGCTATGGTCTCTTCTTTTCAGTGTCGAGGCTATTTCTAGCATGCTTCTTTTACCCCCAGTGTCAAAGAGCCCTTTCATGTCTGCATTGTGCCTCAGTGAGTCAATTTTAATGACATGTTTCAACTTGTTTACACCAGCGATCATTTCAGGATCCCCTGTAGTTTTATTTTTCCAACTTCATTAATTGGCCTCTGAATTTTAAATGAAAATTGATTGTGTGTACCTCTCGCCACCCTAAAGCCATGGGTCTCGGTTATTGTTTAGTTTTTTTTATTTGCATACATTTGTTTTTCTTGCTGTGTTTGTGACTAATGAATGATTTTTGGTCATTTTGCTACCCTAAGAAATCAATTCTGCCACACTGTTTATTTGAAAACCATAGATCATACTTTTCCAAGTGTCCTATAAACATGGGAACACTCGAGTTAGTGATGTTTTCTGAGAGGAAGGCGTTAACAGTAGATCTTTATGGTAAAATTCAAATCCCAAAGATTTGTTTAATGTAAATCATTAATGAATTAGTACGTTACTTCTTGTACTCTATATGAACAAAAGCATCCGGACACCCCCTAAAATATGGGTTTTTCATTTTGGGTGCATTGTGCTGCCAACTACTGCCAGGTACTCCATATCAGCAAACCCCAGTAGTCATTAGACATCGTGGGAGAGCAGAATGAGGCTCCCCCCAGAACTCACGGACTTCGAACGTGGTCAGGTGATTCACTGGTGTCAGAAGTATGTGTTCAAGATTTTCACACTCCTAAACATCCCTAGGTCTACTGTTTTTTGATGTGATAGTGAAGTGGCGTGGAGTGACGATGGCAGGTACACAATGTGGCGATCTGATGGTAGGGTGTGGGTTTGGCGAAAGCCCGGTGAACGTCATTTGTCAGCGTGTGAAGTGCCAACAGTAAGATTCGGAGTCGGTGTTATGGTGAAGTCGAGTTTTTCACGGAGGAGGCTTGCGCACCCCTTGTTGTTTTGCATGACACTATCACAGCATAGGCCTACATTGATGTTTTAAGCACCTTCTTGCTTTGCACTGTTGAAGAGCAATTTGAGGATAGCGATTGCATATTTCAACACGATCGAGCACCTGTTCATACTGCACGGCCTGTAGCGGAGTGGTTACACGACAATAACATCCCTGTAATGGACGGGCCTGCACAAAGTCCTGACTTGAATCCTATCAAACCTACAGACCTACATCAATACTTCTCCTCAGGGCAGCTCTCCGACAAAAATGGGCTGCCATTCTCCAAGAAACCTTCAAGCACCTGATTGCAAGTATGCCTAGGAGAGTGGAAGCTGTCATCAAGGCTAAGGGTGGGCTAACACCCTATTGAGTTCCAGCATTACCGATGGAGGGCGCCATGAACTGCTAAGTCATTTTCATCTTGGTGTCCGGATACTTTTGATAGTATAGAGTATGTCTCATTCATATAACAATAAGGGAGCACTAAAAATGTGTGTGATTTTTCTTCATCATTGAGTTTTTTACAGGCAATGTTAAGAGAACGGGCTGCATTTCCTTGCCTTGTTATTACCGATGTATTTTTTTCTAAATCTCGAATTATTTGAATAAAAATACGATAAACACATGTTTAAAGTCAAAATTTTGCTTCAAACAGTTGATTATAGCTGTAACTTGATTATAATGACATAATTTTGACGAATCTTGTACATCAAAAATTTTAAAAAGACCTTCCTCACAGGTCAGTTTAGGTCCTGGCCCTCTAACAGTTACTTTCAAGAGAGAAGTAGACGATGTTACCACTGAGGCATGTTTAGGGCATGCCAAAGCAGAGGAAAAGTTGAGGGAAGGGAGCTGTGGTGCGTACAACGCAAGTGCTGTTTATCAGAGACCAGCTGGAGCATCTCAAGAAAGCACTGACTCACTATCATCAAATGTGTCAGGAAGCGGCCGCGGCATCGAGGCCACACCTCCTGACAGACTCGTGTCACAGCCCTTACTGTGTGAACATTGTGATTATTCTGCTTGTAGGAGGGACCTTATGATACTGCACCTCCGTGTGAGGCATAAAATGGGATTTTACTACGTGTGTGAAATGTGTGATTACTCTACTATAGACATGAGCACTTTGAAAGAACACGTATTGATGCAGCATGATAATAAGAACCGGTGCAAAGGTCAATCTTGTCATTACCAACCTCCGGGTGTGGAAATTATGAGGGAACATCGGCCTGAAAAATTCTGTAGCAATTCTTCAATCGCGAAGTCCAATGTAATAACACCTAATAAAGATGAGGTGTGCATGAATTCTTTAAGTGCATTAGCAGATATGATGCAGCATTTATCTGGTATGCAGAGTATAGAACGTCAAGCAAGCCAACGTGGTGTATGTCAGCTGTTGAGGTGTGACCTTTACAAAGATTCATGTGCGCGTAAAGACTATTTTGATGATCACCAAGCTAACAAAAATGGTGATGGTAATCTGTTCAAGTGTGTGTTATGTGACTATTCCTCTGCTCGTAAATACAATTTTAAATTGCACCTAGCTAGCAAACATGGTGAAGGGAAGCTGTTCAAGTGTGAGTTATGCGACTATTCTTCTTCATTTAAAATCCGTGTTCAATGCCACGAAGCAAGTAAACATAATAAAGGTCGGCTGTTTAGTTGTGAGTTATGTGACTATTCTTCTGCTCGTATCGACATTTTCAAGTCGCACCTAGCTAGCAAACATGGTGAAGGGAAACTGTTCAAGTGCAATTTGTGCAACTATTCCTCTCCTCATAAAAGCAATTTCAACTTACACCTAGCCGGCAAACACGGTAACGGTAAACTGTTCAAGTGTAAGTTGTGTGACTATTCTTCTCCTTATGAACGAGGTTTTAAATTTCATTTAGCTGGCAAACATGGCAAAGGTAAGCTGTTCAAGTGTGAGTTATGTAACTACTCCTCTCCTCGCAAATGTAATTTAAACACACACCTAACCAACAAACATGGTAAAGGTAATCGGGTGTGAAGTATGTGACTATTCCTTCTCTTGATTCATTTTGATTTATTTTCTTCTATTGATGTCTCATGTTTGGGGACTGTGACGCGTGGTCATTGCTCAGGGTTGTTTTTTGAAACAGCACAATGATTCCTTCCACCTGTAGCAGTATTTGGGAAGTGCACGAGTATTTTTATTTAATTTATTTCATCGTCACGGGAAGTAAATGCATTAATATAATTGTTAGTGGGTTTCAACGGATTTGAAATTTAACAATGTTGGACAACGATCTTTTAGTTTTAGTGTGAGACACCAGAGCAGAGAATGTAGTCTTAGATTTCTGTGATGAACGCATCGTACTTGATGATTTTCTTTTTTCACAGCCATCAACTGTTATTTAGTGTATGGATTGCGCAGTGTTGACTAGCAAATTTTTCAAAACATTGATACAAGTAACCCGAAACTCTTGTGCTCATAGCGATATGGACGTGCCCTTATTGGTACCCTCGTTTCCTGTGCTTGCGCACATTTATGCTTTAGAGTAGTGGTCTCCCAACTTTCCAGCCTTAGAGCCTTGCTGATTACTCCAGTGAGTTCCGGGGGCCAAAATCGTGCTTATTTTCTGTTATTTTCCCAACTATCACAGCAACAAAAACAAAAAGCCATTAGCTGTCGCTTCCCTGATTGATCACACTGGAAATATCTCAATTCCCTTTACCAAGTTTTACTGGTAAAGCCGAATAGTATTGTCATCGTTTTTGTACCGTAAAGAGAACAGTCTACAGGTAAGGATTTGATGAGGGTTACTTGCACAAAACAAGTACTCCAGTCCACCCACGCTTTCCCGTGGTGGTACTGTTAGTATACCCACTTGGCGTTGTAACTCATTACATAGTGCTGATGTAAATAGATATTATAGTGTTCACAAGGTTATTTATTGAATTATTAGCAGTAGGTAGAACCAACGTGGGGGGCGCCCTTAAACATCTGGTTTTTGGATATTTAGTTTTATGTGTTTATTATGGATAACTGTTCTGTCTTCATAAGTAGGGCCAAAACCGGCGCTGATATATTAAGGGGACCCACCCATTAAACAAGAAATTCGAAAGATGATTTGAAGAGTGTTCGACGGATCCTGAGGAGAGGGAAATGGAGGACGCATTGCATCGGTTGTGTGGCGAGGGCAAAAGGGGGAGGTTCTGTCAGCAGAAAGGGAACGAATGAACAAGATAGCGAGTACTTACGGAATAAGTCAAAAAGCAATACGTTTGATGATTGGTAAAATTAGTGCGAAAATGGAAAAAATAAAACCTAGTGACCTGAGTGCCAGCGAGGTAACCAAGATTGAAAGGCAATTGGCGGCAATTAAAGAAGCTGTGTTGTTGGCGCAATGCAGCACTCTAGCGGACCCGAAAGTTCCTGTACCAGATGGCAGAAAGGTTATAAGAACAGAAAAAGAAAAACGTCCCTTCTGTGCTGACGGAGGAAAAGTACTTTTCTAGGTACATCTCGTCACCTTCCGCCCTTTGAAGAAAAATATGGCGAATCCCTTTGACATACTTAGAAAAACTGAAGAGGTAACTGGATCAAAGCCGAAGAGAATCTTCAGCATGAGCCGAGAAATTGTGATGGTGGAAGTGCGAAGTGCAGAGCGGCGGAGAGGATGGTCGACATAACGTGCGTGGAGAGGATTCATCACCCACTTCGACTGCAAGATGAACGAAGCCCGCAGACGGAAGATGACGCCGTGGCTCCTGAAAAGTGCATCTGTGAATACCTTGGCAGAAGCCTAGTGCGATTAGCTCCCGAAACAAAAGGGATTCATAGTAGAAGTATGTGATGCATCACAGAACCTGAAAATGAAGCAACTGCATCAATTGAACCAATTATCCATATCTGTATTAGAAAATCTAAACTTCGCAGTCCAAAAAAGCGTTTTTATATCTACTAATACGACTTGAACAACTTCAGAAGATTCAAGAAGGGGCTCCTGAAGCATTGCAGCGTGCAAGACGCCGTGCACGCAACTTGGATAAAACCTAAAAATTAATTAGCTATGTCTTTTCAAGCATCCTTCAGACAGCCCATACTTCAGAAAACACTGATATTCCGGGGGAACGAGCTAAATCAAGAGTATATGAAATAAAAGCCCAACCCGTGTAATGCAAGAGATGCCAGAAATACGGCCATGAGATAAAGCACTTGCAAGGAAAACAAACTAGCCCCAAGTGCAGATCAGCTGGCCACGGAATCGACGACTGTAGATCTGATGAGCTCAAATATCCTAATTGCGGGAAGAAACATTTCACAGGTGCGAAGAGTTCAAACTTGAGGGCCTGATTTCTCAAGATTTGCTGAAGAAATTGAGCATACATTTAAAACTGTGGCGCAAGTCTAGGTGAAGCATGCTGGTCTCCCCAGAGTCATGTACGCTGCATATGTGACGACCTTGGAGCATAATTTTGGCTGTAGCCAGGGTTCTATCACTGCTGCTCTGGGACTTCTGAGCGAAAAAAGTTTTCAAGCAAAAAGGAGAAGGAACGCTTGTCGCACATTGCTTCAGAACGGAACCGCCGCCGAAGCTTCCGAACAGAACAGAAATGACGTTCAGCTCGCACACTGGCGCAGAAGCCATCAGAACGGAACCGACATAGCCAGTCTTCAGTTAGCTTTGGCAGAAGAAAGTCTTGCTTTGCGCTCTTCAAAACTATAGAAGATATTAAAGCATTAGTTTAATTCCGTTTACATAAGATGAGCGATTCACCGCTCAGCAGTGATGAAGTATTAGTACTGTGTCTAGCACTAAAAGCTGAAGAGGAGAATAAAGAAGAAAAAGGAGCAAAAAAAAATACAAATTGGGTGCACGATATATGCGGTTCAAGAGAGGAAGAAGGGGAATACAAAACATTGTTTCCGCATTGAACAAGACAATACTAAATTATTCCAATATTTTCGCATGAGCCATGAAAAATTTTGTGAACTGCCATCGCATATAGAAGGAGATATTACCGAGCAAGATACTATGTTTAGATCCATTTCATCGGAGGAACGACTAGCTATAACTCTCAGGTAGGTAATAAAAATGTTTACTGAACGATTACCATGCTTCCTAGTATGTGAACAATTATTACAGGTAACAAAATTCATGAGTTTATTTACTGAATATCTTTATTTTCGGGGGTCGGAGATGAGATAGATGGCTTGTTTCCGAAAGGAGATGGTGATACGAGCGGGAGCTGTGATAAAGCATAATCTGATACAGATGTTTGATGACCTGATGACTATGGTGATAGTGAAGGAACATGTGTTGAACTATATACTGAGATGGTTGGTGATGGTGAAGAAAGGTGTGATGGAACTGAACTTAGGCTTTTATCTTCGTATTCAGAGAGCAAAGAACTAATACGAGATTTAATTTTAACTTTTGAATAGGGGAGAAAGTCCGTACAGTTTCCTCCACCATTTTGAAGTATACATTTAAATGGTCTTTAGCCGAACCTTTACTTGCAAAATATGTTAAAATTATTTCCTGAGCGGAAGCTGTAAAGTGCACTTTCTTTTCTTTGAGGGTGTTATCATAGCCGTTGTTTTCGGTGTAGAGGGCGAAATAATGACAGAGTTCGAAAGTGCGGCAGCGTCTTCTTCCTCAAACCCATGTGCTGGGATGTCTCCCGACATCCGTTCATCATAGGTTCCTGCGTCACAGTTTTCGTCCTGCGTCCCAATGTGTTCCAAATTACTTGTTTGAGGTTCATTCTGAGATACATGCGCTTTCCAAAACAAGCGACATTTGTTCCTCGTACTTCCACAGAGGGACATTGACTGCTTTTTGGCCTCTCACTATTTTTTTATGTTCAATGTATTTCGATAACAATCCCGCAACGCATTCCATCTCTTTTTCACCACTTGCACTGAAAAGGTAGAAAAATGAAGCATAAGCCTCTTAGGTGATTTATGAGTTGTGTATAAAGATTGGTTATATGAATATGTAATTATTGTAAAATTTGAGTTTCAAGCACCCGTATAATGTCGAAATTACACTGGAAAAAGGCAGTTCTCGGATTCAGTCGATGCCTCTGGAAAATATATAAAATCTCGTAAAAAATTATCCATGTCATGAATCTCATAAAAAAACAGACGCTGGAACCTATATAAAGTGTAAATATATCAAATACTAATTCCGGACCTACCATGCAATTTTATCGTTTATTTTAACTGTAATTCAATGTGCGTGTTTCTCTTTTTCCAGATTCCTGGGCTATGGGGGAACTTGCAGGATACTGGCATTTAGCTACAGATTGGGAGAGTCAACTGTTCGAGCCATTGTTTACTCCATGTGTAAAGCTATTTGGGAGAAATTACCAGTAGTTATGGCCCCACCCGACGTCTCTAAATAGGTCAAATTAGAAGAAGGTTTTGCAACCAAATTGCAGTATCCAAACGTAATAGGTGCAATAGATGGCAAACATGTAGTGATTACGAAACC
>JACJUY010006142.1:0-53448 GCA_014220935.1 Platorchestia sp. MABIK | reverse complement strand
ATCTACACCCCCACAACCCTGCATCACCCCCAATCTACACCCCCACATCCCTGCATCACCCAGTGAAGGCGCACATCAACACACACGTGCGGCGCTGCATCAGCTCTGCCCTCACCCGCTGGCCGGACGCTGACAAGATCATCGTGCTGGAGGACGACCTCGAGTTGGCTCCTGACTTCATCAGGTGCGATTATTTCAATGACTACATTAGTTATGATTGCCCAAAGTTAATGACAACACTATTTATGATTGTTTAAAGCCAATGACGACATTAGTTATGATTGCCCAAAGTCAATGATGACATTATTTATGATTGTTTAAAGCCAATGACGACATTATTTATGATTGTTTAGAGTCAAAAACGACATTATTCATGACTAGTGTGCGCGGCCCGCCAAAAATGACGGGATTCAATACTTTTCTTGAACAAACTTTCCACACGTGGATGACTAACACATATATCCATCCTAACAGTACCCGTGATAAAAAACATTTTTGCACTTGTGCAGGAGTGAAACTCGCATCACAGATACGGTCATTATGGCTATCTTTCTGAGCGTGACAGAGAAATGGAAGAAGCGGACACCAAACTAATATATAAATAAATATATGTTTAAATAAACACAAGACGCGTATTATTAGGTTAGATTGTTTAAAGTCAATGACGACATTATTTATGAAGGTTTAAAGTCAATGACGACATTTTTATGATTGTTTGTAGTCAGTCACGATGTTATATATGGTTATTAAAATTCAATGACAACATTATCTATGATTATTTAAAGGCAATGATTATTTAAAGTCAAAGGCAACATTATTTATGATTAATTAAAGTCAGTGACGACAGAGACGTTACTCATGGAGATTTATGAAACAGAGTTTGTCAGTCAGTGTTTAAACGCATCACAAATATTATTTTGCGCTCTCGTTGACCCCTAAATTAATCAGAGGGGGATATTTGAAGATCTGCTACGACAAAGACGTTACCCAGTGTTCAATAAACTTTCATATATTACTTGGCGCTTGTGTTGCTCCTGATTTCTTCTGGTGGGTTAAATTCAAGATCTATGATAAAAAAATGTTACCCGGTGTTTGAAAATCTTTGAAATATTATATTACCTTTAAATTGAACCCTGATTTCATCAGGGAAAGTTATTTTGTTGTTTTTGATGATATAGACATAACTCTGCGTTTAAAGACATTACAATGATTATTTTCGATTCTTAAAAATGTTCTACCAGGTTGTTTCACGTTTTTATTTCCTAAAGTTTTGGACAGAATGGCTTATACCAAAAAACTGATGCTCTACCACATTTATTTCGTTCGGGAAATCGAAGAGTTCATTACTGTTTTAGACAATTTTCGATGTTTCTAAAGGATGCCTGAACAACACCCACTTTTCTTTGGCTTCCTTTGTATTTCCTACAGTAATACTCTTCACAATGTTATTTTTACCATAATACCCATGCATAGTGTGATTATGTTTCCATTTTATAAAGAACTCGTGTTATTCTTGTCACTATCGCTGGTCTACATACCGTAATGCCTATGTTCATTAATGTTGATTATTCCTCACGGACATCATCATCTGTTTACCAGCAGTTAAGTTTCTTGTAAAAATATTTCTAACATTTCCTGTAATTATTATTAACATAACATCACATTCAAATAAATTAATTAACATTAACATCATTAACATCACAATTCTATGACGCGTAGTCGATATCTAATAATGTCTTGCATCACGCCTATTCTTTAAGGAGCTCTAATAGCAGTAAGGACGTGATTAGTAAGTAGAAAACTACGGAAAAGTTTTGTAAGACGTTTGTTTGTATGCTTTTACTGGAAAATGAGGTCTCATGCTGTCGATGTCTTTTAAATATTTCCAGAATTAAAAAATAACTAAATTGTAGCTCAGCAAATATCGCTGGAAATTTACAGCACGTTGAATATTTGCTCTAATGATATTGGTGTTAGGTGACATGGCCTGGAAAAATGCCTAATTTTTCTAGAGATATTCATTATTACACGAAAAATTCAGCAATTGCTTTCCGGCCTTTTGACTATGATCAAAGTGAAAATCAGCACGAAAGGTACTTAAATCCTGGTTGTAATTACCGTAGAATTAAAAAGTTGGCTCTGCCCTCGTGCTTATTGCTTGCTGCATCAAGGAACAAGAGGCAAGAGTAGCATGAAATTAACGTTTCATACGTCTTTTAAAAACGAAATGGAAACTTTCTTGCCTTTTTTTCAAATACTAGAAGAACATTACTAAATGGGACTTAGGATACTACGAGTATGCGTCACTGAAGCGAATTCTTTAGCATTCAGTTATTTTCTTTGCCGTAAACGCGTTCTGTGTTCAGTAAGGTCTCCAGTTGAGAGCATTGGACAGTTTTGTAGTTTCAATATTAATTTGTTTGCTTGAACTGCTTTTATATCCCTGGGATGCATTGCGTAAATGTTGCTTAGTTCTTTTTGACTTTATTTTGTCTCTACGGGTTCAACGCTTGGTGCATCAAAACCATAGTCTGCTGTACTTTAAATGCATTTTTTAAAACGAAGCCACTCACCTTATAAAAATATACAGGAAGTAGTTTTATTTATCTGGCTTGAATTAATTCAAGATATTTTCAATCAAACAATTTTGATGAATCTCTGTCCAGTTAAATTTATTTCAAAACTATTCAGACCTTTCCAATCGGTTTTAACACTGAAAAAAAATAGATCCCTCAGCACATGCTGTGAATCTGTTAATCGTTTCCCCATCAAAGTTCGGGAATAGACAGTCGCTGTGTCAAAGGACAAATTCAGCAAAATTAAAACAAGTTTCTTGCATAATAGATTACGAAGTTAAACTTGGTAGTCTCAGTAAGCTCACAGTTTAACAAGTCGATAACACGGAAGAAATTACTTACGAGAACTATAGGATAATGTTGTAACAAAACCAGGGCTGATGCCACTCCACGAATTTTTACTGAACCGAGGTGTAAGATGCAAAAGAAAATGATAATTTCAATGACTTCACCAGAAATCCAGTCCATGAATTAAACGTGAGCGTATTTAAAAGGACATTTCTGAAAGCTACGAGTAATTAATTTTTTCCAGGAATGAACCTCCTATTTGCTAGGTTCAAACCTCATTAGCATTCAGGAAGCACAGAAAACAATCCTAAAAGCATTTGAGAGCGCTCNNNNTCCAATTTCCACCAGCTTGTTTCAACAAAGCGCATTTGCGTCTCTTCCCTTTCCTGTTGCTCAGATAGCTTTGCAGAATTCATTTCTGAAATACTCAAAGAACAAAAAGAACGCTACTTTCATCAGGAGACGGAGACAATAGGTTGAGGCTTCCAATAAGCTGAAGCGCACTCACAATACAGAGGATTAGATCTGGATTAGAGCAAGGCACTCAATGCAAATCCAAAAACAGAAAGTCCTACAAAAGAACCTTGCTATGCGCATTAATAAACCTATTCAAGATGAGCTTTATGCTTGCTACCAAACTTGGATTCTGCAGAATAAAGTCGATTCAGTTTTCTCGGTTTTGGGTGAAATGCAGATCTTGCAAACATTGTTTAATGAGATTGGGATGCTTTACCAACAATGTTTTCTCATTATTTAGGTAGTCAAAGAAAATCTTATGGAAAGAGGGCTTGTGATTTAAATGAGCTAGTAGCGCTAGGAGATTACTAAGGTGTTTGGAAGCTGAGTAATGGATGTGTGTAACAGAATTGGTGTTGAGGCGCAGCACTCACAAAGTAGCGTAGTAGTCTTCAACGCTTTTGAAAGAGATGCAGCTCACTACGCAGACTCTGCGCAGTTGTTAAATTAACGTTCCATTTATCTCCTTAAAACAAAAAAGGATAAAATTCAAGATCTTTTCTTTGACTTGATGCCTGCAGTGAAGAAATTCACTTCAAGGGAACATGCTCCTACATTCTGTAAATTATTCAATATCGCTTTGGTGGTATTCGGAGAGGCAATTAAAATTGATTTAAAATGTACGTACATGCTTCAAATGTAGCTACTGAAGCTAGTATGAAGAGTGACGGCAGTTCTATTACCTCTTGCATGACGCAATGGAAGAAGGTACACTGAAGCTGGGAAGATATTGCTGATTTCAACTCTCTTTTGATCCTACTGACTGAGTTTCAGTGAAGATGCTCCTCTTCATCAGCGGTGCTACACGTGACAGCCTAATTAAGAGAGATGTTAAAGTTAACGTTCCGGTCAAGGTTAACGTTCTGGTCAAGGGGAAAATTCCCTGAGGCCAAGTGTATTTTGTATATTTAGACGCATTTTCGCCCCATAGATGAAAATTTCAACTTTAAAATCCGTATTACAAACTTTTGCGTTTGGCAGCTACTTCCAGCAGTGCGCAGTTCTAATGAACTACGACAAAGAGGTCATGTTCGTGAACGCCTACCGCTACCAAGCCTTCCCTCACACGGCCTTCGATCCCTCGGTGCTCATCAGGTCTCAGGTGAGCTGTCACTCGTGTTGTGTTCTAAGCTAATGAGAACACTCGCAGTTTCTATCATCTATTGCGAGAATCCATGGCGAGCAGCCGCACGTACAGGGTGTCCTGTAAATGTACTCACTCTTTGACTGTCTAGTAATTGTGTGTTTTGTTTTGACGTGCGTTTTTATTGACACACATAGATAAAAGTATAATGAGCAGAACTGAAAAAAAGTAGCATGCAATTAAGAATAGTATTAATCATCAAATAAAAATGGTTGCACCTCAAACNAAAAGCAGAAAATACGAGTACATCAGGAATCGTCAGTCAGAGGGTGGGTACATTTTTTGGGTGCACTCAGCATGAGCGAAGAGTTCCAAAATCAGCTCTGGGAGCGCTGTGCTATCTTAGAATGCAGGTTTAGTTATAGATACACTGAAGCAGTATAGATGTAATTTGGGCTTTACATCTCGAGATGTGAAATCCACTGAATTTCTTCAATTGTGAAAGAAATTGCCTAACATTTTGCCTAAAAGATTATTGCCTAAAAGATTATTTCTTTATTTTAGTCCACTAATGCGCATCTCCACCAAAGGTTGACCTTCGAAAGTATCAGTCGCAAAGTTTAGAGACTTTAGCCATTACCGTTTTTCGGCACTTGAACTTGAGCCGTTAGCATTAGTACAAATATCTATTGCACACACTCCCCGTTCTCTGAAGTTGAAATCAATTAAATCTATCATCATTACCAGCAAACACCGTTCCTTAAAACAAGTCTAATATTTTAATATCTTGATATTATTGAAGATAACTTAAGTTATTCATCAAAACATTGGAGAGTCATTTCTGTGTGAGAATAAAGCATCAATGGAAGTTGACATGCTGATGTACTTGCCACGTAATACATCGAACTCCGCACAATTGTTTACAAAATATATTACCTATAAACTAGTTGGATTAATTATGCAATACGGTTTTATTCTCATTTTCGTGTTTTTGAAATTAAATAAGTGCTCCCATTGTACAACGGAGAACATCATAAGCAGCATAACTCATTCTTGAGCAACACTATTTTAAAGAGAAGTTGCTCCTACTAGGACTATTAACGGGAGAATGCAATCAAATGAACGCGATTTTTATTCATGCAGATTCAATTCAGATAAAGGAGAAAAATTGGAAATAAGGTTGAGTTTTTATCACGTGATCTGAGTTGCTTCGATCTGATATGAAAGATTTTAGTTCCAAGTTACATCCCCCTGCTTAATTTCGTGATTAGGTGAAAGACATTGCGTATATTTCTCCATTTCTTCTTTCTTTCACCCCCAAATGCAGATTTTAACCTTCTATAAATTACATAAAATTCCTGTTCCATAAATTGTTGCTTAATAAAAATCACTTGAGCTTTTTCAGATGCATGAAAGAAATTTTTTCACCCTTCAAATTTTATTGTTACTAGGGATTTAATTCACCACTCAAACACGTACATATTTAGCCCAGAATTTAGAACACAATGAATAAAGAATTTTCACATGTAGTTCTAACTTTCAGCACCGAGTTCAAGTGAACGTAATAGTTCAAGTAATTATTTCCTAGCGACATTTGATACTTGCATGTTTCTTACCAATTTTAAACTTTGCGTCAGCTTTCAGACGTGAAAAACGTCCGAGCCATGTGAATTATTTGGAAGTAAAAGGTAAAAAATTAACAGCACAGAGATCAAACTCCAGCCATAATATTGTTTTGCAAGAATTGAAGAATATCACCTCGCATTTAAAAAACCCGAAAGTAGAAGGAAGAGGAGCCCTTCAGCCAGCGGAACTCCTTCGTTCACACTCGACCAATAATATAACGGGAGAACGCGCTCAAAATGCCACGGTTGAAGACTTTGAAGGCATGGGTGGCAGTTAAAGGAGATCTGCCGTAGTAGCGCGCTGTCTCTTGGTGGTAGTTCTGGCTCTCTCCCTCTCCTACCTTCCCTCTCTCCCTCTCTTCCCAAACCCTTTCTCCAGTATTCCCTCCCACTGTGTCACTCCCTCTTCCTCCCTTAGTAGCCCTCACACTCCATCTTGTCTCCCTCTTTTCAGTCCCCATCCCTGTATTCCCTCCCTCTCTGACACTCCCTGTTCCTCCCTCAGCAGCCCTCACACTCCGTCTTGTCTCCCTCTTTTCAATCCCCATCCCCGTCCTCGCACTACATTGCCCCGCCATATTGAGCGTCGCGCATCCTCGAGTGCTGCTGATCCCGCATTGCGCCTGCAGCGCTGCACTTCTAACTCGCCAATTATTAAACCATTACCGGGCTGTGGTGCAGGCCTGCCCCAGGGCGTATGCTCTCAGATGCCGAGTTCCTCGCATCCAACAGCAGCAAGTATAGTAAAGAGGAGTACCGAAATCTGCTGTGGAGCGCTGTGTTGTTTTAAAATACAGGGTTTGACTCGGGTACCCTAATGGAGCAAACATGGAAATAAGGAGGCTTGTTAATTTGTACTCGCATGCATAGTGAACGTAATCAGATTTGGGGCGCTGTGTTGTTCTGAAGTACAAGGTTATTCTGATATTCCGAACTGCGAGTTTAGTCACGAATACACTGAAGGCGTGAAGATGGAATTAGGGAAGTTTGTAAATTTGTATTCGGAAGATTTTAGTGACCGAAATCTGCTTTGGGGCGTTGAGATGTTCTGGAATACAGGATTATTCACGGATACCCAGAGGTGTATTGACTAAATTAGGAAGACTTGTTAAGTTTTATTCGTAAGACTTAGTATTGAGGCGCAGCATTAAAATGCACTTGGAAAGTTAGCTTGCTTGGTAGAATTATAGAGGAACACTCTAAATTATGCGTTTAAGCATTCACCGAAATATGTAGATGAAAGATAATATATATGCATATAAATCAGCAATTGTATATATGAGCAATAGAAATTTTTCAGATTATCAAGTACGTGATAAATATTCTTACTTGTTTCCGCAGTGTACTATCGTTCATGGGAATGATTTTTGATATTTTTCCCATCTTTAACGTTGATTTTGAGAGCAAAATAAAAATTTACTCAACTTCCTTTTACATGTTCGGTACAAGTACAAGTACTGTCTTCTCAGTGCAAGTGATATAATGCACAGAAGTAAATAAGTAAACAAATAAAATGAAAACTCACAAATTATCAGAGTGTTTAATACAAATTTTATCGCTTCTTAATTTAAATCAATTTGTACTTCAACATTCCTCAGATATCTTTGCGCTATAATGTCCTCTCAAACTCAAAGTAGATATTCTGATTTCCTGCCTCAAATTTGTTTTTGGGTAGAAACAACCGAAGTTGCCGACCACAAATAAGAGAAATGCCGAATGACTTTTGGCGTTATTTTATCGGAACTTTTTGAAAGCAGTGTCGTTTTTTATCAGAAAATTTAAAGCTAATATGATGCATCTTTTCACTCGCATAATTTTCCTCACGACGACTGAAAGCATGGATGCAGACGCTCGAATAAACTCCTTAAACTAATTCCTAATCTCTTATTTGCCTTCTTGAAAAATGTTCTATAGTATATTATACAAAGTGTTATTTTTAGTTGGATTCAATAATTCATAAACACTGATCAAAATTTTTGGTTTCAATGAAAATTAGTTAAAATGATTTTTAATATCATTGTCTCTGATTATAGCCGTATATCTGATCCTAAATATACATCAAGGCAAAGATACACAGCCGGTGAGAGAGAGCGTAATGAACCTCTATGACCTACCTATGAGCCTCTATGACCTACCTATGAACCTTTATGACCGACCTATAAGCCTTTATGACCTACCTATGCACTTCTATGACTTCTGCATGAGAGAGAATGTAATAAACCTCCATGACCTTTCTATAGACCTCTATGACCTGTTCATGAGAGAGAACGTAATGAATCTCTATGATTTACCCATAAATCTCTGTGACCTCTACATGAGAGAGAACGTAATGAACCTCAATGATTTACCTATAAATCTCTGTAACCTCTACAAGAGAAAGAATATAATGAACCTCTATGACCTCTACACAGGAGAGAATGTAACGAACCTCCATAACCTCTACACGAGAGAGAATGTAACGAACCTCTATGACCTCTACACAAGAGAGAATGTAACGAACCTCCATAACCTCTACACGAGAGAGAATGTAACGAACCTATATAACCTCTACACGAGAGAGAATGTAACGAACCCCTATCACCTACACGCGGCAGAGCTACCAGTACTACGGCTGGATGGTGCGGCGCAGAGACGCCTATTACCTTCTACACAACTGGATCCCAGATCACGTGGTAGGTTCAAGTTAACAAACTCTTACTCGTAGGTACGATAGAAAAATTAGTTATTATAACTTTAATTACGTTTAAATGACTGCCAGCAAATTTGTTATCTATACTGTATCCATGCTTCATCACGGGTAACTAGTAGAATGTAAACCATTTCAAAATAAATTCAGTATTTTTTGCCATCTTTGTTATGTGAATGTTTTATTTTGAATGGGCTAGCGAGAAGTAACGAAGATTAATTTGGAACCATTCGTGAATAAAACACCACCAGACTTGTCAACATAGCTGTAGAAAAATGCAAATCTTTTCAGCACAAGTTGATTATATTTTCTGCAAATTTCGCATTGCGTGTGATGATGTTTATAGCTAAAAGCATTTGGTGAAAATGGGGTAATTTTTAAGTTAAAGAGCCACTCACCCCGTCAAATGTTCGTGACAAACTGCAAGTCTCTGAAAACGACGCTCAACTACGATTCTCAGCGAACGCTAGCGAGGTATTCAAGACGATGTAGCGAGAAGCTTTCTTGTTTCAACGCAGCGTACTTTACGTTCATAACACTTCGACTGCACATGAGCCACTGATGGTCACTGCGGGAGTTTTCATGATGATGCTAACCGACAAGTACTGTTATAAACTCAATTTTCTTAAATTCTAAATCAAAACCATGTGAAAGCACGATCCAGTTAATGTTTACATGTTCAAACAAAAATGATTGACAGAAAAACAGAAAAAATTCTTTCCCTTCTATAAGTTAAAATTTTTGACAATGTATATCTACACAAGTTACTGTACTCCGAAAACATAATTTTTGCGACGCATTGTTGAAAACCCTCTCATCATTGCGCTCTTATATTGAAATATGAGCATACGAACAGAGCAACTAGTGATATGAGGGATTGGTGTTATAACTAAAATGGGCAGATTTGATTTATATGAAGTAGGCCTAAGAAACTGGTATTTACACCTAAAGGTTAGTGTTGGCACCTAGAGACTGGTGTAGACACCTAAAGGTTAGTGTAGGCACCTAGAGGCTGGTGTATGTCGACAGCTAGAGATTGGTGTCGATACCTAGAGCCTGGTGTAGGCACCAAAAGGTTAGTGTAGGCACCTAGAGACTGGTGTAGACACCTAAAGGTTAGTGTAGGCACCTAGAGGCTGGTGTATGTCGACACCTAGAGGCTGATGTCGATACCTAGAGACTGGTGTAGACACCTAAAGGTTAGTGTAGGTACCTAGAGACTGGTGTAGAACACCTAAAGGTTAGTGTAGGCACCTAGAGACTGGTGTAGGCACCTAAAGGTTAGTGTAGGCACCTAGAGGCTGGTGTAGGCACCTAGAGCCTGGTGTACACAACGGAACTCAGCCACACCCCCACCGCAGGACGGGGACTGGGACCTGTACATCAAGACCCGCCTCCTGGGGAAGAGGCGAGCCGTCCTACCTGAGGTGCCCCGCACCAAACACATCACCACACCCAGCGTGGGGGCGCATGTCTCAGGTGGGGCTGTCGGGCAATATTTAGGCGCACATGACCTTCTGTTAAGCTTTTAATTAGTTATTATTCGATGTGCAAGCAGATAGTAAGAACGGGTTTTATGTGTAATTCACGGTTATGGATTTGACCAGGAGTATTTGTATTCACTCCTTCTCCGAAATTGAAATCGTTCGCCTGCATTCAGAAATGTGATTTTCTCTGTAAAAGTTTAATATTTTAAATGAGTGTTTTTCACAAAACCACGTTTTTGAACGCAGTACGTAGTACTGCGTTCTTAATAACGACTTCGCGTTCTTTCCAATGGCCAGTGATAGTCAGAAAATAGCTATCGTGTTTAGTATGTGTCTGGACAACATCCAGTTGCCTGGATGTTGTATAAATTCCACTTAGTGACATAAAGCGAGATAATCAGGCAGGGTCTATATTTTGTAGCGATAATTTATCATTTGCGTTTCAATCGTTACTGCTTCTCTTCCATCCCTTCAGTGTTTTAGAATTGTAAAACACACATAAACGTCTCATTTCAAAGAGTATAAAGCTGAATAAGGGCAGAATACGAATCCTGCATATTTTGTTGAGAAATCGTAACCTTAGGTGAAAAACTCTAAGTACTATAATTTCGCTGGGTAGAGACATCCTTTATAGCCTCGTAACTATGGGACCTTAACAACCTCGTTACTATAGAATATTGAATTCACTGATGAAACACCTCNCATGGATACCGAATTCCTCAGTATAACATGAAAAAATGGAATTACATGTATTGATATGTTTGACATTTTATCAGGATAGGCTTAGTTAGGATAGGTTAGGATAAGTTAGGTTAGGATAGGTTAGGTTAGGATAGGTAGGTTAGCATATGTTCGGTAACGTTGACGGAATTTTTTCATGGGTCCACCTAGCTTAACGATGACAATGTCTGTGAAATTTCCACGGGTCCTACTAGTAATAAATAATCCATTACCTGGTCACTGAGGAATATCGAATACAGCGATGAAAGCCTCAGTAGCGTCTTCTCTGATGAAACGCTGTATACATCAACACTGTATAATAATCAACACTATAAAATAAAACGCTAGGTATCTCCATAAATGTATAAATAAATGTATTTTTTGAGCTTTATTTCTCCTATGTTATTACAATGGGGATCTGCTTGCATAATTGGTATTGTAGATACCATTCAAATGATATAAAAAACCTGGCATCTGGTCACTTCTGTTCATAAGTCAAAAATACTGTGTGAAAATTGAATCTATTATGATAATGCAGCTTTTCGCGATGAAAACAATTTAGCATTTTTCAAAAACCTTTTGGCTAATAATAATTAAGTGATAATACACAGCTTTTGTGACTTGCTTGGTTGGTGCGCATGCCTGTGACGTTCTTAAGGATTCTTGATGACCGTATCTGTGACACGAATTTCACCAGTACACAGGTACAAGAATATTTTTAATACCGGGTACTAATAGGATGGATAAATTTGTTGGTCATCCATGTCTTGAGATTTTTTAAAGGAAACTATTGAATCCCGTCATTTTTGATGGGCCGTGTACGCTAGTTATAATAATGTATTTAACAATAAGAGCCGCGTCCGTCCGTCCATCCGTGTGTCACACCCACCAGCCGAAAGTGTGTGATGAGCGTCTCTGTGATACAAGCTTGATCAGCTCCACAATTATTTTCGGTACATTTAACCCAGCAGATTCAGAGTCGGAATGAACATCACGTGTATTGGTAGGTTAGATTAGGTTGTATAGAATATCATCAGTTGAGACTGAGGAAAGTATAGGAAAGCCATAGGATAGCATGAGAAATCATGGAAAAGCCATGTTTAGGTTCAGTTGGTCCGATATCTAATCCTGCCCATTTTTGACGAGTCATGTACCCTTGTAATGTTAAGAATAATAATAAATAATCCATTAAGTGGTTCCTACACAGCGTACGTACAGGAGAGAACCTACGGCCGGCGTCCGCTGAACAGCGTGCCTGCAGTACGGCTACGGCTGGCCCGCATGTGGGAGCTGGCGTACAACACAGACCTCATGCTGGCCCTGCACACTGCGCATGTTGTCAACATCACGCAACATCCCTGCTATGTTGCGCCTGTGCCTCAGAAACAGGTGAGACTTGAGATTAAAATAATTTGTGTCGACGATGGAGTATTTTTATGAATTAATCATTCCAGTCATTTTACCGCGTAAATTTAAATATTGGGGCCTGTGCTATCAAATGGGAAATCACATACCGTAACATAATTTGTGTAACGAATTATTCATTTCATTTATTTTACAGCGTAAATTTGAATATTGTGACGTGTGCATTTAGATAAGAAATCGCATTCCATAAAATATATTTTACCGCACTAAAGATCTTTAGATCACCTCTCCCGAGGTTGTTGAAGAGTTCTCGTCACGGCAAAGCTACACGGCACCAAAATACATCATGGGGGGAAACGTTCACGACTATTCGATCACCGTACAAGCGAGCTGCTCACGCTTCCAAGCATTCTAGCTAACATTCTATTTATGTATCGCCACTGAAGGCAGTGTATGAGCACGCATGCCAGCAGAACTGGAGGTGAACATATGTGCATACCCTGCTGTTGTGTGCGTGAGTCTGACTCTTTGTGCGCGTATTGTGGGTGCTGTGTGTACGTATTGAACACATCTCAGCAGGTTGGAACTCATGCAGTTGCCGTCTCGAGAGCACGTACAGGAAGATGAGCACACCCATTTGAGAATCACATGCTTGCGAACTGAGCGCGTCGAGATCATGAGTTAATTATTACGAGTACAGAGCTTATGTTCTAGTAGTGTCCCACTCACAAGTCAGTTCTCAATTTTATGATACTACAAGCGGTTATGTTATGTCACTCTTATGTTATTGTTGTGCTACTGTTATTTTACGTTATTTTATGTTATGTTATTGTTATGCTACTGTTATTTTACGTTATTTTATGTTATGTTATTGTTATGCTACTGTTATTTTACGTTATTTTATGTTATGTTATTGTTATGCTACTGTCATTTTACGTTATTTTATGTTATGTTATTGTTATGCTACTGTCATTTTACGTTATTTTATGTTATGTTATTGTTATGCTACTGTTATGTTACGTTGTTTTACGTTATCTTACTGTTTTGTTATGTTACAATGTTATGAAACTGTTCTTACCAGCTAATCAGAAAGGCACGACACATTAAAGAGATATTCGCATCATGGTAATGACGTCCACTTTGTAAGCTTTTCGGCTGATCCGCTGTAAAGTACAGCTCCATGTGAGTCTCTCAGTCGTCATTAGGAGGCTGCACGTGTATAAGCCGAGAAATTGCGGAACTTCACAACCTCACAACGCAATTCTGCTCTACACGTTCGGGATCCTGAAACTCTGTGAATCTCCGTGAAAACTTGTCAGTACAAGAGTTGAGAGATAATTTGGCCTTGGCATTTGATCCATTGATGTTTTTCGTGAGAGTCTAAATTAGCTTGTAATTACTGAGACGTCATGTTCAGCGCGGCGAAAGTCATCATGTACTTGAACTTAGCTGTTTGATCTTTGTGCATGACGAGTTAGGATCCTCGGTGCTCAAGTATTCTCTCCAGGAAAATATTTTAGAGGATCCTACTCTGGGAATACCATCATTGTTTCCTAAATATAATGAAAGTTTGTGCAGCAGATCACTCGCACGGCTTACGTATTCACTCATGCGCCGTGAAAGAAATCACTTCGAAAAGTTTCGTCAGTTTTATGTAAGAAAACGAGTTTACCGGGAGCTACATAATTGAAAAAAAGTTGAGAAACCATAACAACATGTTTTCTTTCATGTCAGCTTTTTTCCATGTGGAGTTTACAACATTTCATATAAACCAGTAGTATTCAACCCCATAGTCTGTACGTCATCTGCTTGGTCCTCATTTGCATCCAAATCCTATTGCTCACATCCTCTGTCTCAAACTTTTGCCTCATGCAGCGAAGAACATTCTTGTTAATTAAATTAGCTCATTATGACCTTATATTTCCATTAGCATGAATACGTGGCATGTTAAAGCACGTAGCATATCCAAGTCTATTTGGGAAAATTCAAGTTGCCAGCTCTGCCACTGCGATGACGCAGAGTGTTGGGAAATCGCAGCCTTGGTTTTTTTACGACCTGGCCATTAAAAGAGAGAGAAACTGACGGAAAACTGAGGGAGAAACTGAGGGACTAACTGAAGGAGAAACTATGGGAGAAATTGAGGGAGAAACTGAGGAAGAGGCTGAAGGAGAAACTGAGATAGAAACTGAGGGAAAAGCTGAGGGAGAAACTGAGGGGGAAACTGAGGGAGAGGCTAAGGGAGAAACTGAGGGAGAAACTATGAAAGAAACTGAGGGAGAAACTGAGAGAGAGGCTGAGGGAGAAACTGAGGGAGAAACTGAGGGAGAAATTAATCATTCAAGCAGCAAGAACTGCTCACTTCTTTGGACCAGTGGTCGCTGCGTTCACGCCGTCTCAAGAAAAATGTTAAAATTGTAAGTAGTGGAAAAATTCGTAGTTAACGTCTTCTTCTCATCATTGTTATGCAAATGGTAGTGCGCTAGAAAATAAGTCCAGCTAAAAATTATGCTGTAGACATTATTGTTTCCATAAATCCAAAACTTCTTTCATGAATTCTAATCAAATGCTTAGGGATGACATTAGATGGAGAAATGATTTTTTTTCGCAGAAAAATTTTTGATTCGAGAATGTATGTAAGTTCTATCTAATTAAGACTGTTCAACACATCATTGAGAAGGATTATCTCCACAGAATGGCTCGTACGCTATCTACATCGCAGCAGACGGGGACGTGGATGAAACGAAAGCTTATTCCGTCATCGCCAAGGTCAGTGAACAGCGCATGGCACAAAATAATTGAATATTTTAAAAATAATATTTGAATTTGAAAATAATTGAATTTGAATTTGAAAATAATTGAATTTGAAAATAATTGAATTTAAATTTGAAAATAAATGATTTTAAAAATGATTGAAATGAAGTTAAAAGAAGAATTTATACCTGGAAAGGACTTCGAAAATTGAAAGTAAAATTAAAATTGAACGTGAATTCAGACAAGCAAAATTTTAACCATGAAAGAAAAATTAGATATCAGACCTTAAAACCTAATAGTAAAATTATGAACTAGAAATGAATCATTAAATTATAAATGATATTAAAACAGAAATTCCATTCATGCCAAATGAAGAGAAGGCTTTATTTTCAAAATCCCACAGTAGACGTAAGCTTGGCTCGCAGTATAGGTCATTAGCGCTGGTAATGCATTTAGTTCACAAAGAAAGAAAGAGCTCATTGGAAGCCGAGCATCAACTCGACATCTTTTGCTTGAAATCAAGTGAAACATTTCCAGAATATCAAACCTGTTCGGTGCCGTGAAGTAAATATTAGATTGATGTACATTCGATCTCGTTTGTATTAGTATACAAATAATGAGGGCTCCCTCCTATCCATAGCTCCGAACTAAAATTATTTTCCCTTATTCTTTAAAGCGTTAGAATTCTAACGTCAACGGCGAAGAAAATGCGCGTGGCTATCTATAACAGGCTCGCTTGGAACTGAAAATGCTTTTAAAAGTTAACCCCTCAGATGCTAAAATGATAAAATGAGTTCATATTGCCTTTAAGTAGGTCTACAACTAGATTTGGACAAATAGAAAGCACCCAGCTCTTCATGGAGTGAACAACATGAGCTCGGAATTTCAGACCGTTGATTTCACTTCTACGGGGTCTGCTAGTATCATTAATCTATTTATACGAGGTCTGTTTACTTGGCCGGAGTATGTTTGTATTGCATTGATATTTCACTAGGAACTATGATGGACTTCGCGTTCTTTCCAATGGCCAATGGTGGTCTGACAATGCCGACAAAACTCATTATGAAGACAAGCTGTCTGAACTTAATCGAAAACTTTGAGACCATTTTTTTGCAATTGATAACTACCTGTGTCATGCATGAATGATAAACTTCCCTCAAAGCGCGACCAGCTCTATGATATTGAAGATATTCTCAAGTTATACAGCAGTGCATGATATGTTTCAGAGTTACGCATCTGTACGTAAGAATATTATAGGCATTTTTGTGTTAAAGTTACCAGCATACCAAGGGTCAATTTCAAGTCAAAATATTCACATCTTCACTATTTATATATTCAATAAACTCGTAATCATAACAAAAAATTCTCTATTACTCATCATTATAAATCCCTGAGCTTCAATTCGATTGCGTTTAGTAGTGAGCGTCTCTAGGCTACGCAACTTACGATTAAAATTAATTTATGCTCGTTATCAGGTCCATTTCAGAATCCCTGCAGTTACTAGCATCTATTTGCCAGTTTTCCAATTTTGTTTCTGCCATAGTTCTTGTATCCCGGAGACAATAGAATTCCTAGGTTACTCACAACTTTCCCAGCAAAATACCTTATTTTCTCCTGAAACAACAATCAAACTACAGAAACGAGCGAAATCCCGCAAATCAATATACGAAGAGGCAAGAAGATTCATTGTTATCTCACAGACAATAGCTTAAATGCGACATTGATCTGCTTGCATCGTGTGTGAACATGGATTTTCCTCAATGAAAACGCTTTTTCGATTGGTTGGCATTTAGATCTTTTTCGTGATAAATCTCTGAGTGACTCGATTGTACAAATCAGTGGTAGCCGTACTGTTGTCTCCAGAAGTTTGTAGTGAATGAGCATTTTCATGCCTAAGAAAACATTAATAGATTCTCTTGAGAGCGGACCCTCCCAACGAAGTCTCATAGTTTATTAAAGCGATATTGAAAAATAGTAGTATACCCGTAGCTAGAAAACCCCTTATTTAAAGGATCTAATTTGAAATAGAATTTATTTTCCTTTCATCTCTTAAAAAAAAACTTCAAAAAGTTTATTCCAGTGACATGGATAGCCCCCATCAAGCGATGTTCACTATTTTTGAGCTGAGAGGCAACTGCCTACAATATTCACAAATATTAATAGAAATAAAAGTTTTTGAAAGGATTTCTCTTTTGTCATAATTGTTCCTTCGCATTAAATTTTAATTTCTTTACTCCTGATTCACTTGCAGTGTTTAGGCCTGTACGATTTGGAAATGCAAGACCACTACGAGTACGTTTTCCAAGTTCGCTTCTACAGAACAGAGCTCTTCATCGTAGGGTGTCCTGTGTCGCCATTTTGGTAAGTTGTTCTTTTATGAAAATGATTTCCTTGTTTTCAGTCCCAGAACCTTAAATGACCCCAATTTTTACAGCATATCTGCCTGCTAAGACTTCACAGTATATCTTCCTGTTGAGACCAAACAGTATATCTGTTATAACTCCCTGTTATATCTTTACAAAATAAAGCTGCACATAAATGTTCTCACCACCATATCGAAATTTGCACGATCATAACACGTGCAATAGCATTACTGCAAGGAATTAACTTACCTAATATTTCACATTGAACGGTAGGGAGACGAAAATGAAAACTGTGTGTTTTTTTCCTTAGATGAAAAAAATTGTTCCATACTTAAGAGTTTAGTTTCATTTCGATGTACATTTGATCATATAAACTGTCTCTCCCATCAGACCAGCTACAGCGAGATTTTTTTTCCTTTATTGAATCATTCCGAATAGGCATTTAATTTATCGTGAAGTGAAGTATACTTATGTCTACAAAGAAAACAAATTTTGATCGTGTGCGGGCTTTCATCGACTGAATTTATGCTACAAATGAAATACTTACATCACGTAACACGTCATGCTTGTCTTGTGGAATCAGCTCCTGCTTTTGCCTACTGAACAAGAATTTATGTTATGCGAAAATGCAAAACAGCCATAATAATTCCCATTTGTCAAGTTCGTTCTCATTAATGTTTTAGTATCGCTTGTGTCAACGTTCCGGAGTTTAATTGGGCAGACGCCCACTCCGTCATCGCAAATCAATTTTTTTGTCGTGTTACGGGAACACAACGCATGAATTTATCGCGACTGGGGCACCAGAACTCAATCGTCACCAAGACAACAGGACGTGAGCAGGCACAGTGCGAAAGGAATTTTAGGAGGCAAACATTCAAGGAAGAACTACGATTTAAAATATTCGTTTTACGAAAATACGTTCACAATTCCAAAAAGAAATTTTTAATTATGATTACCTGTATTTCACGCAAATGAGCAAGAAAAACTGTTTTTCTGTTCTATGAACAATTACTTAGTTTTTCACGGACTGCGATAGAATGCTTGCGTGAAGGACAAGTGAAGCCTGTGAACTGATCAAGATTCTGTCAATTTTTAAGCAGCGTTGTGATGACATTCGAATTTATTACAGCCTAAGAAATAAGAGTAAATTAAGGCCTAGAAATCCTTTGTTTCAAATGACACAGCGTTCATCCTCTCGGCTGGAAATTTAAATTGTATCTAAGGAAATTTGGGGATCAATAAGCATCGAGTCTGTTGGTGAAATCCGCCCATTTCGGCACACAGGGAGTCTTTAAAATGAGTGTTCGAGCAAGAACCCAGCTGAATTACTACTACTGAGCCAATTTTGATTGTTGTGAAAGAAAGGGAAGAAAGTTTTTTAGAAACTTCATGACCCAAGTCTTCGTTGAAATGTAGTTTATCTACGCTCCAGCTATTCTCAAGCGGTTGCTGTATTTGCGAATCATATTTTTTTATGTCTTTCGGTAATGATATTTTAAAAATGCCTACTTCTCTAAAACTACTAGCTTCTCAAACTGGCTTACTTCCTGAATGGTTGTTTTGTCCGTTCAAACTCCATCATATGAAGGAGTCTTGGTTAATTCAAGATAAAATGACGCCACTACAATCGTAATTAGTGATACAAATGTACAAACGCATTCACTTTACATAGTTCAACTTCATTCAAAAACGTGAAGCAAAAACATTGGCTCTCCGAAACCATTTCGCCTGCAAAGTAAAGCATCGCAAGTTACAGAGCAGTAAATTTCACAAGCACTAAAAAAGTGCTCGAGAGTGGAGCGTAAAACGCGAGGTGTTGGCCGACGCTTTCCAAGACCCGACCTCCACAAAACTGCACGCACAAATTCAAGCCTAGATCCTCTCAGTTTAAAGATCCTGTTCGTTCACGCGTTATGAGTTTCACTCGAGTGTTTGAGACGTTAGAACTTATGTCGCTTTGAATGCATGGAAGCTACCATTTTCATAAAGACTCCAAAGACTCCAAAACTCACCTTCTGGAGGGGTTGTAAGACCCGACAAAGCTTTAAAATGAAGATTATAGCAGACAGCCGCTTAAAAAATTATTTCTTTTAAAAACGAACGTTGCGATTCTTAAGGTCATCATCAGCAGTTATCGGTAAAACGTGGTAAAGGGAACAGTGAGGAGTTTTCACTGTTCCCTTAACCACGTCTTACAACTCCTTCAGAAAGTAAGTACACCGTCTGGTTAGACAGGGGCATGAGCCCCAGTAATGTGGGGCGCGGTCCACGTTAGCTTGGGGGGCAGACCGTGAGGCCGAACATCGATTCCTTGTTAGGTTTAGGTTGACATTCATAACCTGTACTGTCAAGTGGGACATTCCCGGTTACATTGTCCTCCACTTCGTGGCTATATATTAAATGAAACCCTCAACGAACAGTGTCCCTCAGCTTCGTGATAAAAAGTCAGATAAAAAACGCTTCGATTTTCACTTTCATCAAGTTGAGCAGCATAAATCGTACGGGCCTGTCGAGTGTCGTGTTTAGCCCAGAACATGAGAATGTAGTTGACATTGAGCATTGAGACACTTCCATGTTTAGCGAAGGATTTCACGAATGTTAGATCTGAGTATCTTTCACGTGCTCAGAATATGACTGAGTGAAGGCACGCATTACAGCCCGTTTATTTTGTGCCAATATTAAGTCAGTATGTTTTAACCAATTCTCGCAATTTTTTGGGGCTGAAATTTGAGTAATTCTGCATGTTTAAGGTTTAGTGCACTAGAAGAGAATTGCGTGACTCTTCTATCAGGTTTTCTCCATGATTAAAAGTTTTTATAGTGAAAGGTACCATCTTCGCTTCTGGTAATCGCATGTTGGTTGATAGACATTATAGAATGTCGTGTCATTAGCTATGTAGGAGTGGAACGAAATAGAATACATAAATGTCGAAAACTGAGTCGAAATAATTAATTTTACCTCATTTCAAAGCTATTTTAAACTCCATCACAAGGCTTTTAAAAGTTTTTGTTCGTCGAATAATTCATGATGAACACTTATGCGTTTGGTATTTTATATCGAATGAAACTAGTTTTCGAAATTTAACCAAACTGAATTTGTAAGATTGTGTTGAGTGGTGGGTTGAGAGTTTGAGTAGGACTTGCATAAACTGGAAATAGCAGTTTACTGTAACTTGAAGCCAAGGTTTCTAAAAGAAATGATTCCCCAGCAAGGCGGAGGCGAAGCTGTGGTACACCCCAACGGAAGAGGACGTCGTAAAGGCTTCCCATTGGCTGCAGCCCCAAGATCCCAACGAGCTGGGCCGGGTACGGTGGCGGGTGCCCCCTATTTCCGTAGAGGAAGAATTTCAAAGACTCAACATCCGGTCTCAAGTTGCCTCTTTCTATTTCCCCGTGGTCAAAGGTGACCATGCTCGGGGTAAACTGAATATTTCTTTGTAGTAAAAGGTGGCCATTCTCGTGTAAACCGAATATTTCCCAGTAGTAAGAGGTGACCATGCTCGGGGTAAACTGAACATTTCCCAGTAGTCAAAGGTGACTATTCTCGGAGTAAACTGAACATTTCCCAGTAGTCAAAGGTGACCATGCTCGGGGTAAACTGAATATTTCTTTGTAGTAAAAGGTGGCCATTCTCGGGTAAACTGAATATTTCTTAGTAGTCAAAGGTGGTCATTCCCGGGTAAACTGAATATTTCTTTGTAGTAAAAGGTGACCATCCTCGGGTAAACCAAACATTTCCCCGTAGTCAAAGATGACTATTCTCGGGGTAAACTGAGCATTTTCCAGTAGTCAAAGGTGACTATCTCGGGGTAAACTGAGAATTTCCCAGTAGTCAAAGGTGATCATCCTCAGGGTAAACCAAACATTTCCCCGTAGTCAAAGGTGAATATTCTCGGGGTAAACTGAGCATTTCCCAGTAGTCAAAGGTGACTATTCTCGGGGTAAACTGAGCATTTCCCAGTAGTCAAAGGTGACTATTCTCGGGGTAAACTGAGCATTTCCCAGTAGTCAAAGGTGACCATCCTCAGGGTAAACCAAACATTTCCCAGTAGTCAAAGATGACTATTCTCGGGGTGCATTGAACATTTTCCACTCCACAATGACCACTCTGAGGGTAAACTAAATATTTCCCTATAGTCATAGGTGACCACTTTCTGGGTAAACTGGACATTTCCCCGTAGTCAAAGGTGACCCCACTCAGGGTAAACGGAATAGAATGTAACAAGATTTGGAATGATTCGTACAGCATCATTTACTGTAGTAAACAAAGTTTCAGGTCCCTCGTAATGCTAGTCTCACACACACCTCCTCTCGATAGTCACGAAGTGAATATATACACGTACCTCTCCTAAATCAATTGAGTAATGACAAGTTACACTCATTCATTAGCTCATTTCAATATTGAATGCTGAAAATGAGTTAATATGAGTTGAATATTACATTCCAGATACAACCGCCAGGGGAAACGTGCCGAATGGGAACTGTTTTCCTTACTGTTGAAAGTTAACAAGCAATGCCTCTATCTCAGTACTTTTATTGAATATTATTCAAATTCCGTGAATAAAAGATACTCATTGGTGATTAAAGGATGAAAAATTTGAGGCTTCAGCCTTGACGTTCATCTTTTTCATTGCACCTGCTTGTGGTTCATCAGTAACTCAGCGTCCGCAGAAATTTTGTTTTTATTAAGAAAATTTCAGGGGTAAGTTTTAGCGCTGATATATTCCAAGAGTTTGAACGTACATTAACGCAATAATTTGTCGCGGTATTTCTTCCTATCCAGGGTAAAAATTTAACAAAAACTTAGTAACCTAATATCATACGTACTTCGTAATCATTTTTATTTGCTGAAATTTATTTCAGTTACATGCAATAAAACACAATTACAATTTGTTTACTGTTTTGCAATCATTACGTGCTTCAAAACGCTCGTGATGTGTTTTATTGTTACACCAATCAATTCAACACTTAGACTCAACAGAATTTTTATCCTAGACTTAAATCCTGGCATGTTAAATTCTTGTTAAATATCACCTTCAATTTGAATGGACGTTTCAATTTTGCTCATTGTGTCATTTTTTCCGTATTCTTTAAAACTGTAAATCGCTGAACACGATGTCCGAAGTCCGCCCGCATGTTTGTCTATGCAATTTGATGTGTGAAGAGTTACTTAGACGCCTCCAAGTTCTTTTACTGTGCGTCTGTACCGAGTGATAGAAGCTCTAAAGCCTAATCACCTCAACAATGTCACAGATCTCAGATGCGTGAGATGCTTTTCTCCAGAGCTATTGTCACCAACCTGTCGCTCTCAACATCGCCAGGCGAACCCAACTTGCACCTGACAGAATTAATTCAAAACCAGGTGCTAACTTCGTGCGATGTACAACTGCGATATAGACATCATACGCAGCAGAACACATCCTTCGGTTGCCGTACCTCACTCAGGATGCCCCGCGGCAGCGTTCCTAACACGTTCACTTTCATTGCGAAAACGACAAAGCCGCAAAAGAAAAATGGCGCAATTGTTAAGAGAAATTGTTACGGTCGACAGAACGGGAGCTTTGTTGGTATTGTGTACCCAGCTCTCAATGCTTCCAGAGTACCGAACGCAGACAAGCGAAGCTTCAAACCTTTTGTTGAAACAAAAGGGTTCAACACTTTATGTAAAGGCTTCAACACTTTATGCGAAGGTTTCAACGCTTTGTGCAAAGGTTTTAACACTATATGCTTGCCATCAAAAGAGGTTATTTGCTTCGGTGGGGGTGCACCGTTGGAATTCGAATGATAGCTAAAATGAATTGATAGCTGGCGAAAATTGATGCGTATTACAAAGTGTGGCGGTAGCTGCAGAGTGGTCGCTGTTTAAATGAAAAAAGAATTATGGTCCACCTCTACTCAGCTGGTGCATCTACTCTACTCAGCTGTTGAAAAAAAACTTGAACTATAGAAAATTGTTTGGATTTTTTAATAATTTGGATGGAAAATCAAAGCATATTATATTCGCATTTGTACGAAGAATGGAGGAAGAAATCCTCGAAGAACTTATTCATTTATTCTACCATTTGAAGACGTGATCTTGTTGACGAAAACAATTAATTTACCTTAGAGAAACGGAACGAGTGAAACGAAGAAAAAATGAAGAAACTTCGCGAATATTAAAAGTCTGACGGTACGGTAGTGTGCAGGCTATTCCAGCTCTATTCGCTTGCAACGCCATTGTGCGCAGTCGCAAAGTACAGCGGGTCATTTGACAGCGAAAAAATTTCTTCATGAAGTTACTGTGCTGCGCTCACAGGCTTACGCCGCCGTCGCACGGAGACCAAATGGTAACGTTTCGTCATAATCATGTACAGTCAGCGGTCAGCGGTTCTACTCGGTCTGTCTAGCGCTACGAAACCGTCAGATTTCAGCCTTAGTTTTGTCAAATAAATGCTGAAATCTGATTGTTTACACGTACATGTCGGGCGGTTTTCATTTCTAATTCAATTTTTGAATGCTTTATCACATCTATGGGAGTTCAGATTCATGCTTAATTTATGAAGTGAGCCTGAAGAAAAAAAGAAAATTCATTTCATTGCCTAAAAAATACCACAAACTAACGACAGCTCTCCTTGGTGATTTATAAATCCTTCGTGTACATACGTGAGCTAAAATTAAAATCATGGAATAAGGCGGAGATGTTAGGTCTGGCGCCAGCAAAGATGATTTTTGTGATTTACAAAGCCTTCGTGTACCTACTGGGGCTAAAATTAAAATCATGGAATAAGGCAGAAATTTCGGTCTGGCGCCAGCCACCATTGCCCTAGTCCTCAACGCAGGCATCGTCCTCGGCCAGCCACGTTCGAGTCGCCAATATCGAGCTCTAAAGGAAAACTCGCTTCAAACTCCGAGCCTGGCTGCTCAAATTGAACACAAACTTTCCTCGTTGAAGGGCTGATCCTGACAACGTATTCTTTAACTCCCTGAAAATAAAACAAGATCCACGTCAATAACTCTTGGCTTAGAGAGGCACACGAAAATCTATTTGAAGCTGTGAAAGTTAAAGGTTTTTTTAAAGCTTGATTTGTGAGTAGATGGAGAGCTAACCGTGTAATCCCTTGTGTTTTGACCCAAAATAACAGGCTAAGTTTTAAAGTTTGAGTCAAAGTTGCCATACTTAACCTATTTTTCTCTCCAAAATCCCCAACATTTGAGTTTCTCATGGAAAATTTTAGTGAAAGCATCACTGCAGTTTTTCGAGATGTTAAGTTCTTTTAACGTTCTAATTTTATTCTTAAAAAGCCCATAGTTGAGGATTTGGACCCTAAAATGGCCAGTCTGGCAACTTTTGGTTCAACGGAGCGGGGCTTGCGAGAGAGTTCGTACCTGCGTTAGTGTGTCGTGTTGGTGCCTAGAGAGGACGTGTTGCAGATGTGTCATGTTGGTGTTGGTGCCGTCGTGTGTCGTGTTGGTGCCGAGAGAGGACTTGTTGCATGTGTTCGAATGTCTTTGTAATGAGGAAATCTTGCAAATCCGAAGGCGGTCATTCATGTTACCCTCCGCTTACCTCATTCATTTATTCTTATAGAGGCCTTAATTCCTCGCCACTACGGGTTGAAGGAAATGATGCATATTGTTTACCATTACATCAGTAACCAAGATCTTCTGAGGGCATTGTTTTAATTGATCTAGATTTCTTGTTGACGACTAAGAACACATTTGTCAGCAGGAAGTTCTCAAGGTTGCAAGAGTTCACGTTCAATGCGGCACAGAAATTACAGTTGAAAGCAATCAATTACAGGATATGCGAAATGACTCGTCGCTTAATTTCATTCATTTTACACGAGCACACATCTGTGAGTATGTACCTCTTAAGCCGCCGTCACACGGAGACCAAATGGTAACGTTTCATCATAATCATCTACAGTCAGCGGCACTAGTCGGTCTGTCCAGCGCCACGAAACCGTCAAATTTCAGCCTTAGTTTGGGGCCAGTTTGGTCACACCATGATTTCCGTTCTGAAATCATGGTATGACTAAGCGGCCCCAACCTACGGCTGAAATCTGACGGTATCGTGGCGCTGGACAGACCGATTGGTGCCGCTGACTGCAGATGATTATGATGAAACGTTACCATTTGGTCTCCGTGTGACGGCGGCCTTAGTGTTGGGATGGAAGACCCCTGGCTACTGCGTGTTGTGTACCAAGTGAAGTGACGGTTCTTTCGACAGTTGTATTGTTGCCTCCACTCAGTTCTCAAGTTTGCTTTATCGGGCCATACGATTGAGTTCAGAGCATGAATTGCTTAAATCAAGTCGAAGATAACGCTACTTTGAAATCATACTTGCTTGAATATCAGGTAGAAGAAACTTTGATTGCACACTTGCCTGAAAATCTGGTATAAGAGACTTTGATAGCAAACTTGATTGAATATCAGGTAGAAGAAACTTTGATACCATACTTGCTTGAATATCATGTAGAAGAAGTTTATGAAAGTCATCATTGCTGGAGAAAGTGCGGCAAAATGCAAGCATTAGGTAAATAGCACTATCATTGGTACTTAAGGGTTCGTATAAGTTAAAAAAAAAAGTGAAAAAATTGATCACATAAACATGCGTAACTGTACGTGTAGATAGTAAAACGGTAGGAATTTTACGGTATTAGTAACGCAGCCTTCTTTGCAGTCGTAACAGTCATGACAATGAGCTAAATCTATTCAGAGTAAGCTGCAATGTGAGAAACAACTACGTTATTGGCCGACGGCTGGGAGCTTCTGAGAGCAATTCTTCCTCACGCATTTAATTATGCTTAACTATTTCGACAGATTGTAATGATCTCGTAAAAGATGTTCCGATGTAGTTCTGATTTTATGATTCACTGAGCGCGGCGAAAAAAGTAGATCATTTTGCAGCGATAAAATAAAAAAAAAACATCGGAATCCCTTCCGAAAATCTCAATATAGGGCTATTCCTAAGATACAGACTTGCATATAGTTAATGTTTACTTTCCAGAGTATCTCTTCAAACGTTTATGATGCAGTTGCGACCGCTGATGATACTAGGAGCGCTAGCTGTTTGTGCTGCAAAAGTTGACATGCTTTCAACAATGAACTTTACGTTAGGCCAAGATCTTGCCGGCACACTCAAGCAATCGAGTTCTCAAAACCAGACACTGAAATTTGTCCAAGCAGACCCTCACGTCTCTGAGAGAAACCATCTTTGGAAAAAATCTACTATTATTGAAAATGCGTCTATAAAGAATAAAATTAAGAGAAGTGAACACAAAGGAAAAAGAAATGTGACAGGTATGAATGCAATGCAACAAAATTCTCGACCTGCTGAAGTTCTGCGAGGCGGAACAGTGGATCATCAAGTCGAGAAGCGCTCGAGAATATCAGATTTAAGCAACTGCACAAGTGGAAGAGCATGTGTCCTTAAAGAGGAGGTCGCGTCCGGTGGCGGCAGCGGCCTGGGAACAAAAACAAATCTTTCTTCTGCAGTGTTCGACTGGAAACTTATTGGTGAGATTGAACCTCCTGAACCGAGCTATCCAACCTGAAAACTAGACAAAAAGAATTACCACGACTTGACTAAAACCGTAACCACGGTCCGACAAAAACCGAAGCCACAACTCAACATAACCGTAACTACGACTTGATAAGAACCGTTACCACGACTCGATAAAAACTGCAACCACGATTTCACATAAACCGTAACAATGACTCGACATAAACCGTCACCGTAACCAGTTAGCTTTGAAACTCATTTTCAATCAGGACTTGAACTTCAATGTCCATATTAACGTAGAATTTAACAGAACAGGTTTGCCACAGGTGATCTATTTCTTCAAGTTTCGAAGTGAATTGACATATTTCAGATTTGATTACTCATCTTCTTAGACTTCTTAATAATTAACCAGCAGGTACAATTTATATACTTAGCAAAAATTATTTCCTGTGTAAAACATTAACTTCTTTAGGATGATTTTCACTGTTCAGTAAATAGTTAAAACGAGTTATAAACGTATAAGTCACGGTAGAGGAAACAAGGTAGGGTCATTTCTATGGGAGAAAATACACCTCGTCTTGTACGGTTAGCCAATACAAAGGCTTTGCTTCAAACAAACTTTATGACGTCACCAAAATGCTATGTCGTTAGGCCAATAAGGGAGCCAGATTTAGGGTAGCAGTCTACCAGATGCAATATGAGCGCTGCTATTGGTTCGTTGCCGTGACGTCAACAAAACCACACCGTTAACGAAAAAAAGACTGGTTTGGACCTCCCTTGTTTCCTCTACCGTGGTATAAGTCAATACTGCAGGTTAAGCCAATGACTTCTTGTACATAACTATTTGTACCAGACCTTTTGAGTAGACTCCAAAGGAACTATTTTCCTTTAATAAATGTCATTGGGTTCTACGGGATAGTTGCATAAAAATCATTCAAAGACGTGCAATTTTGAAATATCAATTTTCAAACATTTAGCTTTTTTGTAATTATATCTTACAAAGAAACCTGTTCCTTCGCCCTCTTAGGAGAACAGCAGCAGTTTTTTGAGCATGTAATTAGTCGGTGGATGTGCTATGCAGGGCATAACACCACGGCATCGAGTATTTCATAATATTCCTCAGCCTGTGAAGTGAATGTCACAATGCTGATGCGTCAAGTCAAGTACCAACCAAAATGCAGAAAAAAACTAAAAGCAACGCAAAATAAAAAGTAAAAAAATGTTACTCAACTAAAATCTTTCTTGCACCTCATGAAAAGAGAATGCTGAAGAAGATGTCTTAATATGTTTTCGAGTTGAAAATCTGATCATTAATGAACTGCGCAAATTTTTAATTATTCTCTTTAACTGACAGGCTTCCACAAAATATTCTCTGCGTAAAAACCAGCAGGAATATTGAAGCTTCAATAACTCTTTATTAACGCAATTCTAGTCTGCTCATAGGGTGAAGTTTTAACGAACATCGAGCTAATTATTTTTAGTGAGAAATGTCTGAAGTGTTGAAGTAAAAAACTTCTCTTACTAAACGACTAAATAAGTGACAATATGAAAAGCGTTCCAAATGCCGTTAGAATAGCAGCTAATTTAATTAATATCTTTAACTTTAATGGGAGGCGCTGGCACTCTAAAGTGACATCAGTAATCGTATCTTTGATACGCTGGTGAGATTTTTATTTAGAGATTTGTCTCAGCAAGATAAATCAATTTAATTAATAATATGCACACATTTTTTTCTTACTTTATTGGGTTATCCGTGTGTTTGTGACGCTTTTAATGATACTCAATGAACGTACCTGTGATACGATTTTTACGACCGCACAAGTACAAGAATACTACATAGTGCACACGGCCCGTCAAAAATGACGGGATTCAATACGTTTCTTGAACAAATTTTCGTTCAAGTGGAGTTTCCATGCTGAAGCTTATTTCAAATGTAATTTATTTTTCTTGAAACAGTAATAAACACTTAGAATACAGCATTTTTGAGCCGCAATAGAAGTAGTTATAGCCATTCGCGTCATATCCTAGACACAGAAATTCAGCATTACTGAACGCAACTGCGGGCTTGTGTGTGTATATTGTAATATGCAATACCCCGCCGAGCTCGGTATCCACGATACGGACTCGAGTATATGAGGCTCTGGATCTCTCTAATTTATTTGAAAGTGACTTATTATAGTGTACTTGTACAGCGAAAATGAGTGTGTTAAGTTACAGGCTAACTGAAACCAAGACCGCCAGTGCTAATTTATTCATGTCTATTCTTAGGAGCGTGACAAGAAGTATCTAAATAAACATTCCTAGTAATTGATATTAATCTTAGGTACTATTAGGATGGAAATATTTGTCTTTTATCCCCATTTGGAAGATTTATTTTAGGAGAATATCGAATCCCGTCATTTTTGTCGGGCCATGTACACAAGTTAATTAAGTAGATAATATTGACTTCGCAACAAAAAAAGTGCTCATGCATACGAGGGAATATATTTCAAAGTTTTTGTCTCGTTTTGCAGAAAAGTTGACGGAGGGCAAAAATCTTCCCGTTCTGAAGAGGGTCAAGAGGTCTCTCGTTGAACCGTTTTCGGAAACTTCAAGTGACTTCATGAAATCAACAAATGATCAAGATGCTTCAATAGCGGCATTTGGAATGCCTAGAAATCGTACCAAAGTGTTCAAACCCAAACGCGAATCTAGACCTTTTTCAAAAATCCCTCCCCACACAAGCCTAAAGCATCCCAAAACTAAATTTAGCCTTAATTCAAGAGCAGAATCAAAACTGGAGACAAAATATAGATCTAAGTTGATCAAGAAGACTAAATCTCAGTTGGAAAATACAGAGAAACATTTGAAATCAGATTCAATACATGGAAGACTGATAATATCTAAGCGAATTTCACAGTCTAAATCAAATCGAGTAACAATGCCATTTGCGAGTGAGGATTCAAGAAAACTAGTTCCTGTCATTCTCCTTCCATCGAAAGAGACAAACTACCCTGCATCTTTTCCAGTAACGAGTCGAAGTGCCCTAGACAAGAAGGACAAGATGGAGCATCGAGACGTGGCTCTCAGTGAGACCGACGGAGATCAAAAAACTTCTCCGAGTAACTTGCTGCAAGGGAAGCTCCTCTTGACCCCGCGTGAGATCTTTCCTAAAACAAACCTTGTTGCAGCCGAGGACGTGAGCGAAATTAATATTTTACAGCAGCCCGCTCACTCCGAGAAGCTTGAAGACAAGAGCAGCTCTAGTTCTTTTCGAAGAGCTATGCGGAGGGGAAAAAAAGCTACTGAAACAGAACAGGAAAGGACAAGTCATTTTATCCGCATTTTTTCTTCGCAGCAAGTTAATGAAGCTGAAAAAACTCGCCATTTAGATCTCACAAGTATTTTGTGCTCCAATCTATCTGATGACGCCGCTAGTCAAATAAGTCTTCGAATTTTAGTGAGCAAAGATGGAGTAAAAGTATGCGTTGATCACAAAGAGGTGAGTCTGAGCAGGTGTGTAACCCTGAGTTTGTTTACTCAAACTAAAGAAGTAAGATTTTATCTTATCTTATCTTATCTTATTCAAACTTTTGTTTGTGGGACAAAAAAGTTGGATAGCTGCTAGATAATTTGTTATAAATCATCATTTGTTCAACGAGCCTCAAGGTATATTTCTCATCGCTTTGCAATGATTTCGTGTCGAATTCGGAAGCCAGTATTCATGATTGCCATCTATTAACCCCTTTCGTATCTGTCCAGAACGTGGTTTCCCCGAAAAATAACCGTATCTTGAAGGAACTAAGCAAAGTTTTCATTATTCACCGTCCCCGATAAGCTGCCACAAAAAAGTTCACTTGTTCGAAACACGCAGGAAAAATAAATCTCACTTTCATCTCACATGTGATAATTTAAGTAATGTTTACGAGAAACTAGCTCATGCTACTCTAACGAACCTCCCCTGACGAGGTGTACTCGTCATGGCGTGAGCTCGTCGCGTGGGGAGACGAGACGCGGCGACTGCACGCGGGGGTGCACGTGCTGGTGCTGCACGCGGCGACGGGCGAGGTGATGAGGACAGCCAAACTGCTGACGTGGCAGCGCGCCAGCGCCAGGGAGCTCGTCAGGGAGCTGAGAGCCGTCAACCTGGGCCGCATTGTGGTCGTCGTCGGAGCGGTGAGGGAGTGTGTGTATGTGGGTTTATATATGGGTAAAAATTTTACTCGTCGTAAACTCATGTTTGAATATGGAATAACAACATTCCTAGGAAATTTTAAACAATGAAATTGTGTTTTAGAAAAAACTAACAATATAGAATAAGATGGGAATTCTTTTTTTCTTTTGAAATCTGTACTAATATAAAATATTTTTTGTGAAGATTGACTACTGAATTGCTCAAGCATTTACACTTCTTTTGCTTTGAGAAAGGCAACTTACATCAGATGTTCAATTGCTCTTCTACTACGTGTAAAATGCAGCTACATTTCAGTTTTTAAAAGATACGCCATATTGATAAAAAACATAAAAATAAAACATTGTATTTGTTTTTTATGGCATACTGTTTATATAAAGGCAGTGTTTCATTTTTGGGTCCATTTCCTCACCCAAATTTGAGATAACTTCATTTTCTTCCGGCAATTTCAACGCTTACAAAAGTAAGTTAAATATTATTCTCAAATCGCGTAGACTTTTTCCAACAAAATGGGCCGTCGACTTTATTCATGACAAATTTTTCTCCTTGGTGACATTTTTGAAGTACTGACATGAAGTACTCTCTTCCATCCCACTGCACGACCAGCCTGAATTCATGCGCTTCATGTCTGCGGAGGCCATCGCGGAGATCAGACAGTTAGGATCTCTGCTGCTGGACCATCTCGTCGAATATGAGAGCTTCGTGCTGGTGACCAGGTCAGGGACCGGACCGGTGGCCGAGGTAGCGCGAACGAAGTACGTGCTGCAGTGGCCAATTATGGACAACAGGACGGACACAGACGGGCCGCCGCTGGTGTTGGACACAGCAATCAGGCGAGATGATGCAGGTGACGTTCTGTTCCAGAGTGGAACAATTATTTTTATATTTACCTGCAGGTATTTTCAGAATATAAGAATAATGGATGTATGCGCTCTTAGCCGCTAGTGTTGGACACAGCAGTCAAGCGAGATGATGCAGGTGACGTTCGCTATCCCAGAATGCAACAATTATTTTGATATTTACAAGCAGGTATATTCAGCCCATGAGAATAAACGCAGTATTTGCTCGAAGCCACTCGCGTTTGAGACTTCAGTTCAGGTGATGTTCCCAGTCACGTAATGAGTTTTAGTTGAAGTATCTGCCTAATGCTAGATTTCTATTTGCTCTTGAGTAGTTTATTTTTTTTAATTTTAATTTGATATTCATGGGAAAGATTCCACAAGAAAGATAATATGGATAAATTTTAACCTATTCAAAAGAAACAGGGGTAGTATGATAGAAAGTGTCAATATTTTCAAATTTAAATAGAAAAATATTATAACACGTTCAAAAATTTTCACCTCTCAACCTACCGTATAAAGTAGAAATCAAAAATTACCTCTTTTTTCAGCAAATCTCACGGTGTTCCCGGCAACAAAAATTCAAATATGAAATCGCATGTTGATGTAGCTCGGTATAAGTACGAAAATCGATACGTAGACGTAAGAATAAGCGATTTGCTGAACTGTGTATTTATACGAGCTATGTGTATGTCTCATGCATGCGTGTTTATGCCGTACATGTACGATTAATAACATTTAAAACTTAACATTTAAATATTTGAGCCGTCAAATATTGCACGTGGCCCGTAGTAACAATAACATAACAATAACATTTTCATCGTACACATTGAAGTTCCGACTCCCGAAAACAAATGCGCACAACAATAACTGCAGGCGCGGTGATCACTGGCGTAGTAGAGATGCAGAGCTGTAGCTGCAATTATAGATCATCAAAGGGATCTTCTGGCACTCCGAAACTAAAAGGTATTCTGTTGAAACTGTCAAGTTTGTGACTGAGAATCCTAGTTAACAAGTTTTAATTCTTCTTCAGAAAAAAAATATTCAAAACACTCAAAGTACTTGTTGGCCCAGTCAAGAGATATTCCCAAATCATACATTCTTAACAATACTTTCTACAAACGTCAAATTTGAATTGTAGTTAGATTCCACCTCCAATTAGGGTGGAATTGATATTGCTATGAATGCATGACAACTCTGACGTCAATTTAGAATGCTAGATTGCTACGAATTGACTTTAGGCGATCATCTAGCCCCTAATCAGTTAAAAAAATTCCATTCTCCTCTCCTATGAATGTGCTCAATGTTGATCCACGAAGGGAAAGGTAAGTCTTGAAGCAATAGCATCCGTTGACCTGAAATTCTTGCGAGAATCTTCAGCTCAGAGGAACTTTTTCTCTCCCAGCTAGAAACAAATGAAATTGATCAAGCAGAATTCAAATCACAGTCATAGACGAATTTCTAGCTAAGACCGAGAAAAGCACCAGTTCTGCTCCAAGCGATTAAAACATTACCATGAAGAAATTAATTTCCTTAATCCGTATAAATTTTGGGATGTGAAACACTTCATATCATGCTCTGAAAAAGCGAAAATTGGTCATTTGGTTCTGTTTATAACGCTTCTAAACTGTGTACGTTCGTTGTAAATCTTATGGAAGTTTTAATCTAAAACTCTCTTATTTTTGTCTAAAATAAATACCCCTGAAGAATATAACAAGTTATTGTCATAAAGAAAAACTCTAAATTAAGCAGATGTCTTTGATGACAAATCTGTAGAAAATACAGCGGATAGCCTTAGAATAATTGCGTTTTCAAATTAAAAGTTTTCATCCATACAGAATGTGCGAAATCATTTTGATGTTGTTGAACAACTCTCCGGTTACTTTACCACCAAAGGTTTTTTAGCACCACACGTATTGCTGTACTCCTTTGCTAAAAACCTGACCCGGGCTTTACAATTGTCAATGTTTGCAGATCGTTGCGCTGGGAGAAATAAACTTGACGGCGACCACAGAACGTTCTGCGAACTTTACGAAGGATACGGAACATTCTGTGCCTGCAACGACACTCTTCTTCCCTACTTGCAGGTGACACTTAGAAGGGGAAATTATTTTCAGGCTGTGGGGACGAACCTACATGCAATTTACACTGTTATTACTGTACGACTGGTGGCTAACCGAGTTGAAATGATAACACCACAATTAACTACTGTTCTATGAGAAATTAAAGCACGTAATGAATCAAATAAAATGTAACAAATCACATCATTTAACATTTTCAGTGTTTCTGTCATGCAGTTCTTTGAGTACCTCTTAGTAGACTTGCTTCCAGTATGTTTTTCTTATGGCGAAGATATACAAACTCGAGCTTTATTGCATAGAATTTTGATATGGAGCACGCTACCTTACAGAGTAGCCGAGGGCCGATTGTTCAAATTTCATTTAAAAATGCTCGAATTTGAACATTTTAGCGAGAGAAGAAAAACAACATGAAGCCCAGCCAAGCCTGTAAGATAACTCTCACCGCCAACTGTACCTCAACGACGGATTAAATTGTTTGGAAAACAGGCTCCTGCTTTTTATGAATCACTTCAGTGTGTCTGAAAGCCCCAAGTTATTCCCTTAAAAGAGCAGTTAACTTTCGCTCTCGATCAACATAATTTCGGAAAATAATTTACTAGAATTCCTGAAGCTTCGAATAAATGGAAGCTTTAGGACTGGGAGAAGGAAAGCTGGACTACTTTGGTTCTGTATTTTAATTGAATAAAAGCTTATCTTAGAAGATCAAGGCTTTCTCCTTGTGTAGTTCCTCTTTGTAAATTAAAGTCTCAGGTGGAAAAGAAGCGGATTGAAAATAAACACTCACTAGAAAAAATATCACGTGAAAAATATTGTATTCCAATAGATCTAACTAGGTGTATACATGAAAATATAAATATATATGTGCCAGCAAAAATTTACATGGCATCAAGACGATATGCAATTATTTTTATGAATATTATGATCATAAATCCAAAACGTCCGAATAAAACTAAATCATCAGTCACGAAGTGATATGTAGGTTTCGAGAGACCAAAACTGTCATCGTCCTTATTTGTCAGTGTCATCTTTCACGATGCCAAGGGAACAACGCACGCGTAATATTTATGCTCCCAGAGAGACAGCCTCTTCTGTGGCATCTGCATTGCATGTTTTACTGCGTTATTATAGTCAGCGACAACCGACGGCACGTTGAAAGTTTTCAGTTATGTTGAATGACGTTATTTTTGTTTATGATGACAGAAAATACGTTCCATGCTCCTCGAGCTTAGCTTGCAGCACTTGCTAAAGGAACATTCTGCCGATATTCTTGATTTGGTTACTGCAAATATAAGAAATTAATAAATAATATTCGCAATCACTATAATAATCGCAATGGTCACAATTGATAAATAGTAGTCAGGAAACAGAGTAGACATTCAGATGGGAGTGATTACATCGCAAGCGATGTTTCAACGAAGTCAAAAACGCCTCTCGACGCAAGTAAAAAGCTGGAATAAAAATCCCACCTACATGTCAGTTATGAGAGGTTATAATAGTTAACTAAGCCCACACAAAGCATCTTTTAAATAAATATATTTATACATATGTTTTTATAAATAATTGCTTTTGCTAAAAGTAATAAACATTACCATTTAAGAAAAACTTAGTTCAACGATTGAGATCCACGTCAATTTTCCTGCACCGTCCTCTAAACCCTGACCTAATTTTCCTTCTAGTGCATTTACGAGCCGCAGTAGACTATCATACGCTCCAAATATCATACGCTCGAAGTATCATACACTCCATCATACACTCCAAGTGTTATACACTTTAAGTATTAAACACTCGAAGTATCATACACTCCAAGTATCATATACTCCATCATACACTCCATGGATCATACACTCCAAGTGCCAGACACTCCAAGTACATTACAAGGGGATTATACATTACAAGCATCATACATACACTCCAAGTATCATGTACTCCATGATCCACTGCAAGAACAATGCCGCTCTCCATAACAACTCACTTCTCCCACAGCCCAACACTCGGGACTCTCGGTCTTCCCCCATCGCCGTTGCGTTAATTGGAGGACGTAGACTTTCACGCACCCTCGAGCAGGTGCGCGTCATACGCAGCAGCCGTCACCAGGACGGCACGACCGTACCACAGAAAGTCATGACCGTACCGATGGTCATGTTTCTCGACGAGCACATACCTGAAGCAGAACTGCTCGCCAGGATTCTGAACATCAGTGTTAATGTCCATGGCAACATGACGTTTAGAAAGGGTGGGTGCTCCAAAATTTTGTTCCAGAAGTGATGAGCTTGGGTAAGTATTCGCCGTTGTGTAAGATAATCTTTCGTGTATTTTTGGGAAGTGATACTATTTTCATTTCGGAGTGTTGTTATTGCTTCATACATAACATTGGAAAACTGAAAAAAATATCACATCCCACATCCATCCACATTAAATAGCCATACATGGCATATAATCGTACTCCCAAACAACAATTGTTATAAGGATGACTAGTTTAACGGCAGAAACTTTGAACAAAAGAATTGGAACTCTAATTTTCAAGTTACTATTAGAATTTACTGCATTTTCAAAGGACGATTAATGTCACTCAATAATGAGCAAATTTCTGTTTCATTGTCGGATGGAATCTATTTCAATAATTTTAATAATATTGAATTCATCCTAATATGGAAATGAGCATAAGCAACGAAGCATGAATTGATCAACTCATGAGAATAACCGGCGACTCTCTGACCCAAATATACAGATCACTAAAAAATTTTACATGAAAACGTAATATCTCAGAACGTGAATTAATTATGAAGCAAATTGCTACGATTGGCCCCAAAGACAAAACTCTCAAGCCTACAGCAAGAAGACAACCTGTGCAAAAAACGTACCGCGTCCAGAATTACGGCTGCCGCCTCTGAGGTGAATGCGTCACTAAACAGAGCTGCTCCAGAAAGTCTGCTCATGACCGAAAATGTTTCCAGTGAGCTTCGTAATGCCCCTCATTTTAAAGGAGCAGCCAACGGGAAAATTCTCCTCAATTAGGACACAGAATTTGTCAGGAGCAGAGTAACGCTCTCAGAAAGGCTAATAATTGAAACACACTGAAATAAAATAAAGGAATACCTACTAAATGGTCAAGCTTTTCCCTTTTTATGAACTCTCTGCTGTATGGTCGAGGAAAATTAGGTCTGAGGCTAGAAATACGAGTGAATGATCACTTGCAAATGACCGTGAAACCTTTGACAGAAATTATATGTAAGCCCCTATAAGAGAGCACGTTTTATAATGTGGAATTTGTATAGTTTGCCGCATATAGAATAATATTTTGATTCGTCTTCCTTGAATTCGTAATGTGAAGGGACGACATCCTCTGAAGATAAACAACACCTCATGATCTGCCTCATTGACGTCGCGCAAAATCTTTTTCAATTTAGTTACTGAATAATTACCAACACATTTAATTAATAAATTAACTGTCTTTGAGGATTTATGCCATTTACAGGCTGAATTCCTGAAATTATGCAAGTACGTCACAGTAAAGAATTCTGCTGCTTGCGTTTACTGATTGCTCGCGAGCCAACCAATCAAGTATTGAGACAAGTGCATGCACAGACAATCTGTGAATAAATCTGTGTTCGCAAGAAATCCTGTCAACATTTTAATGCTGATCTTTGTCACTAAATATGTAGATCTTAAAACGTTTTCGTATTAATCACGAACGGTAATCTCTTTAGTTTTAATTAAGGTAAAATAAAATAATCATTGTTTTCAAAGGCCATTTTAGTAATAGGAATCACGTAAGCTTTTTGTTATCATATTCTTAGCATTGATTTACTCCGTCAAAGAACCTAAATCTCCCTGGCAATAACCTCGAAATGTAAGCTTGAAATAAAATCAACGTATATGTGAAAAATAAGAGTCCAACAGGACGCAATTGTTCATGATGGTTTTTTAAAGCTTGCCAAAATTTTGTGAAATTCTCCGCACCTACGTACAATCATCAGAAGAAGTAAGGCCTGGAGAATTTGAATCTTTGAACGAAATTCCTGTTATGTTTGGTGACCAGTCCAAGTGCGTGAGAGCGGACATCGTCGATCGCGGTAAAAGGTCTCACTAATGGGATGTTCTTGGCCTTTCTTGCTGACGAACTGCACCCTTCGGACATAAGTGGGCTTGTAAGAGTGAAATTGCTCGTATTACAGAAAATGAAATTACTCGTATTAGGGAAAAATTAATCGTTAAAAAGCTCTTTTACTGGTAGTTTTGGATACTTTGAGCGCGTGACATCCCATTACAAAAAAAAACTATCGCTGTATTACAATTTTACGGTTAATGTTGGAGCATTTCATAAGAGCAAAAATTATGGTTTGATCGTTGTTCAAAAGCTGATATTGGATAACTTGCACAAATGGCATCGTATTAGGAAAGAAAGTAATGTTTGATGACTATTTAGAAGTTATCATTGAAAAATTTGGTATGTGATATCGTATCAGAAAAGAAAGTGATTGTTTTATTATAATTCAACCGTTAGCATCTGATGATGATATCGGATAATTTATGCTCGTGGCATCGTATTAGAAAAGAAAGTGATCGCTTTATTATAATTTATCAATTAATCTATACTATAATATAACCCCCGTCCGTCCGTGTGTCACACCCACCAGCCTAAAGTGGGTGATGAGCGTATCTGTGATACAAGCTTCATCAACCCCACAATTTTCGATGTATTAATTTTTTGGACTTGGAGTCGAAATGAATATCGCGTGCATTTTCAGGAATAGGAACGTGTGTCACGTGATTTATCGAACATTATTATACATTTGTGACGGGTGTGCACTCGTATTGGATGACTTTGACAGGGTCGGCAGCGAGGGTGAACGCTCTCATCCAGCACGCGGTGACGCACGTGTTCCACGCCGCCCCCTCCGCGCAGTTCGCCATCATACTTGAGGACGATCTCCAGCTCGCACCGGACTTCATGCTGTGAGTTAATGTTCGAGTTCCATCTTCCGAATGCAAACATTTTCATCTAATGATCTTGTAAAGGGACCTTCGCTTCACGATGTAGCTTGCTGGTCGCAATGGTAAACAGAGATTTTTTATTTGAGGATTTCAGCATTGTGTACAATCGTAAATAGATTACACTGCACATTTCTTTCTCAGAAAGGCTTACGGTAAGTTCGCGCTCGGCTTCAGCAGACAAATATTTCAGATAGTCTGAAAATCAGGATTCGGTTGTGTATTAATCCTTTATTTTACAGATAACTTATCACTAATTTTCATTCTCACTCGTACACTTTCATTTTGAGTCGTGTGCTTACATTTTTGAAGCAATTTTTTATGAGAGGGAGGTAGTAAGTTTCGTTATGCCAAGCCTAGTGTAAGTGCGCGTGTGAGCGAGTGAGGTAACAGAATGAATTTTTCGTATGAATTATTTCAACTTTTAATATTTAAATAATATTAGGATATTATTAATAACCTAACTCGTATCGGACCGTTTGCTGCGCGGGTGCGTCAACAAATCTTGTAGATGTTTGAACTTTCTCCCGTACACCAATATATCCGAATCTAAATTTCACATGTAATAAACGTACACAAATAACGAATAATTTGCCCCTGAAATTACCGCAATGGCATAGTTCTTCACGCGTCGTCAGCGCGGCAGTGTTGAGTCAAAACACCAGCACTTTTTGTGTTCCCAGCTCAAGTGAATATCTCGCACCTATTGCTGTGTTGATAAATACCTCATTACTGTTACTGCGTTGATAAANTATTTTTTACGTTTTTTTAACAGTGCCAAAGGCGGAGATTCGAAGAAACTTTGACTCAAAATTTAACGTGAATGATTCTTCCACGTGATGTATCCTGTACTTTGTAGCGAAAGTTCAATGATGGACTTGAATCTAACGTAATTTGAGTTAATTTCGAGATGCTTGAATTAAGTTTATCAAAATTTGGCTAAAATGCAAGAGGACTTGTTCAACGTGGCCTAATGTTGAATTTTCACCAACGTAATTTAAGTTAATTTCGAACTGCTTATATTAAGTTTCTCAAAATATAGGTAAAATAAAAAATGACCTGCACAACGTGGCCTAATTTTGAATTATTTGAATTTGTGAGCGTTGGTTGTGAGAAATAATGCATGTACATGTTGATTTTTTGTCCACAGCTGAACTCTATTACCTGTATCTTCAATACTTCTGGGTAAATATCATTTGGAAGTAAACAGTTCCTTCCTGCTCCATTCAATAGCAACTATCTTTGAGTTCATTTGATTTAGAACTAGTGCTCCTCACGTTCAACTCGAGAGGCCAGTGGTCGAGTTCAACTGTACCTCCAATACTTCTGGGTAAATATCCATCGGAAGAAAAAACCCTTCCTTCACCATTCATTATCAAAAATCTTTTGATTCATTTAATTTAAAACAAACGGTACTCTCGTTGAAATTCCATGTCAAAAATCTTTGATTTCTTTAAATTTAAAACTAATGCTACTCACGTTGAAATTAAATGTAAAAAATCTTTGAGTTCATTTAATTTAAAACTAATGCTATTAACGTTGAAATTCCATGGAAAAAATCTTTGAGTTCATTTAATTTAAAACTAATGCTACTCACGTTGAAATTCCATGGAAAAAATCTTTGAGTTCATTTAATTTAAAACTAATGCTACTCACGTTGAACTCGAGAGGCCAGTGATCAAGTTCAGCCAGCTCGGTGGCGACGGCTTTTGTGATCATCCATCCGTAGGCAGGCGCGCCCTGGTGGCGTATGAGCCTGGACAGGTTACTGGCGGTGGCTGGGTAGGCGTTGTAGTTGTAGGCACTCACGCACAGCAGCAGCTCTGACGGGTCCGCCAACAGCTCGGCTGTTTGATTGAAGTACCTGTGGTGAGGTGAGTGAAGAATTCCTCGTCTCTTTTTAACCCCTTCAAAGATATTTGTGAAATTTTCAGGAAAAAATAGTCCTCTTTAAGCCAAATATACACTTGTGGGGCCCTGCTAATGATTTTGCTGGCTACGTTTGCTGGGTAATGTTGTTTTGAAATTCGCTTACCTCTCAAAGATGGATGTGAATGACGACAAAGTTTGCGTTTGATCGCAGTCGCTTAAAAGAGAATTCCTGAGCTAAAATTCACATACAACTGGCGAAACAGTAAAATAGACTTTAAATAAATGGAGTGACTTCCTAAACTGTGAGCCAGTGAATAAAATATTTTAAAGTTCTATTCATGAAACAAAAAGGGATACGATATTGAAATAGAGCATCGCAGCAGCCATTCCAGCTACTAAATGAAATGCTTACAAATATTTAATTCCAATGCATTGTTAACCACAATGAGCACTTTTTAGAATTTCCCNCAATTTTCACGGGAAATTCTAAAAAGTGCTCATTGTGGTTAACAATGCATTGGAATTAAATATTTGTCAGCATTTCATTTAGTAGCTGGAATGGCTGCTGCGATGCTCTATTTCAATATCGTATCCCTTTTTGTTTCATGAATAGAACTTTAAAATATTTTATTCACCGGCTCACAGTTTAGGAAGTCACTCCATTTATTTAAAGTCTATTTTACCGTTTCGACAGTTTTCCACGAATTTTAGCTGAGGGATTCTCTTGTAAGCGACTGCGATTAGACGCAAACTTTGTAGTCATTCACATCCATCTTCGAGAGATAAACGAATTTCAAAACAATATTACCCATCGAACGTAGCCAGCAAAACCATTAGCAGGGTCCCACAAGTGTATATTTGACTTGAAAAGGACTATTTTCGCCTGAAAATTTTTACAAATATTTTTGAAGGATTGAAAAGAGACGAGGAATTCGTCACTCACCTCACCACAGGTACTTCAATCAAACAGCCGAGCTGTTGGCGGACCCGTCAGAGCTGCTGCTGTGCGTGAGTGCCTACAACTACAACGCCTACCCCGCCACCGCCAGTAACCTGTCCAGGCTCATACGCCACCAGGGCGCGCCTGCCTACGGCTGGATGATCACAAAAGCCGTCGCCACCGAGCTGGCTGAACTTGATCACTGGCCTCTCGAGTTCAACGTGAGTAGCATTAGTTTTAAATTAAATGAATTCAAAGATTTTTTACAAGGAATTTCAACGTGAGTAGCATTAGATTTAAATTGAATGAACTCAAAGATTTTTTACATGGAATTTCAACGTGAGTAGCATTAGTTTTAAATTAAATGAATTCAATGATTTTTTACAAGGAATTTCAACGTGAGTAGCATTAGATTTAAATTAAATGAAATCAAAGATTTTTCACATGGAATTTCAACGTGAGTAGCATTAGTTTAAAATTAAATGAACTCAAAGATTTTTTACATTTAATTTCAACGTGACTAGCATTAGTTTTAAATTAAAAGAAATCAAAGATTTTTGACATGGAATTTCAACGAGAGTACCGTTTGTTTTAAATTAAATGAATCAAAAGATTTTTGATAATGAATGGTGAAGGAAGGGTTTTTTCTTCCGATGGATATTTACCCAGAAGTATTGGAGGTACAGTTGAACTCGACCACTGGCCTCTCGAGTTCAACGTGAGAGCACTAGTTCTAAATCAAATGAACTCAAAGATAGTTGCTATTGAATGGAGCAGGAAGGAACTGTTTACTTCCAAATGATATTTACCCAGAAGTATTGAAGATACAGGTAATAGAGTTCATCTGGAAAAAAAAATAAACATGTACATGCATTATTTCTCACAACCAACGCTCAAAAATTCACATAATTCAACATGAGGCCACGTTGTGTAGGTCTTTTTTATTTTACCTATATTTTGATAGACTTAATATAAGCATCTCGAAATTAACTTAAATTACGTTAGATTAAAGTCCATCATTGAACTTTCGCTACAAATTACAGAATACATCACTTGGAAAAATCATAAACGTTGAATTTTGAGTCAAAGTTTCTTCGAATCTCAGCCTTTGGCACTGTTAAAGCCACTTTAAAAACATACTGATGAACTCAACGTGAGTGAAGCCACGATTTTTCTGCCTCGAAAGATAAATGAGACAATAATTTCATAAAAAGTTCGCTACGCAGTAGTTCCTTCCGTAACTGTTCACTGACGAAGTTTTCTTTGAGTTTCTAATAAGGAACGCCTGAAACACGGAGGCGTTCGGCGCCCTTGAAATTCCTAAACTTTTCCTTAAGTATTTTAAAGAAATTACCATTCCTCAACAGCTCGTCTCAAAGAAGCAGCGGCATTCTCTCGCACGAGACCTGTTGTGCTCAGTATTTTTGGCTCTCTTTTACTGGCAAAATATAATTATTTTTCTCGACTTCAAATTGTAGATTTTTAAAAATCTCTCTGGTTTATCACAAAGAACGAGTCACTAACATATATCAGTAAGTGTCTGTTTAATATGATGACGATTTCTAGATAAAGTTCGGTGATTTGACTCACGAGCCACTTCCTCGGCGACTCACAAAATGAATCTGTAAATTTTGAATATGATGACAAATTTACTGGGAGCATAAGCCTGCGAATAAAAATGCATTGGAAAAGCAATTGCTGACATAAAACATGCAGAGGTTGAAGTAAATGTAATCATAAAGTAGAAGTAAAGAGCTTCACGAGGAAAACTGAAATTTCCTTCCCTCAAATTCTGAACTAATTCACACCTCCCTTGAGTCAATAAAAAAAAAATACCATAAAAGAATGAGCACATTTTAAGTAAAATTTCATTTACAGCTTACAACTGTAAGTTATAGAATTGTAAATTATACATCGGAAAATTGTACATGGTGAGTAAAATTGTACTGTAATAAAGTAAAATGGGGAGTGTGTGAAGCTGCAACTAAACTGGAGTAAACTAACGATAGCTCAAAAAGCTGAATAAGAATGTCAAAAATCCTTCTTAGCTAACATTAAGCTCCCTGCACATGCTAAACACCACTTCCGGTAGCGGCGAATGCCGGTTTTGTTTTGTGTCTGAAATGCAGGGCAGGAAATGGAGTTCATCCGCCTTAGGAAACATGAGCAGCCGTGTTAGCTGACGCAGGGTTTGCACACAAGCTGGGAGAGAAATAAGTCACTGAGAAGGGTGGCTTGCGAGCGTCGGTGCAGAGAATTTTAGAACCAATTCAGGAATCAAAATTAGAAATGACTTGCTCCTGCTATTCCACACGACATCAAACAGAATGCCGTTTGAAAATTTTATGATTAATTAGAGTAAAAAAATGTTAAAATAGGGAAATTATGGGGTAAAAAATTCCTAAAGTTCAACGCATGCACCAGCCACGGTTGTTGTAAGCAACTGACTATGTTCTTGTTAAAATATTAATGCTCGCAATTTGTCGAGCAAAATGTGCCGATAAACGTCCTACAGGGTTCTAGAAACTGGGTAGAAATTCATTGCGAAATATAGGATAAAATAGTGTAATTGAGGATTGTGGCACAAAAAGGCCAAGCAGGCTATTTTGGTACCAGCATGTATATGCCTGAAAACTATCAACTTCTATTCGGTAAACTCATAAATGGATAGTAGAAGAATAGTTGAACGAATCCATTTCCACAGACAGCGCTTCAAATCAGATAGTTGAGCGGACAAAAAATGCTTAAAATAAATCGAGGTTGTTCATACGATATTCCTAAAAATTTCAAGACTTTTCAGCTTGGCGTAGAGAGAAAAAGGCGACGATAAAATAGCACGGAATAAAATCTTTTAGCAACTCAGGCACTCCGCAGCAGCTCGAATATTTCACAATTCAGAATTATTTCAGGGAGCCGCGCTGAACATGGGCGCAATAATTTACTAAAGTGATAACAGAGGAAAACGCTGCGCAATTCATATAAGTTTAAACACAGTGAAATATTTTGCAAGAGGAACGACTGAAATATTTTATTAACACTTTAACTGCGATGCGCGCCACCGGTGGTACACGGAGGTAATTTTCATTATGCTGCTGACCGACCAGTAGTTGCAAACTCAATTTTCATAAATATTTAATCAAAGCTAAATGAAGGCACGATCCAGTTCATGCTTGGTATTTCCCAAATAGCTTACTACAATTGACTTTAAATTTGAGTTTGGTGTTGAACTTAATATTTAGTAATCGCAGTCAAAGGGTTAATGAAACTTGAGACATTAGTTAACTTCCATTCTACTAATTCATACAAGTTTTTGATTTTTTAACGTTACGTGGACGACTTCGTTACTTCAACAATTTATTTATTCTACTCACTGACTTATATCAGCTGCAATTTTCGAAACGCTCTCGACTGCAAGAATGTCGTTGATAGCTAAAACATCTTTGTTCAATTCGTTTTAAATGTATAATTGGACAATTAAGAGCTCTATTTATTAGAGCTTCACCTAACTAGTTACCACCATAAACATTTTCCTCGTTCGAAAAAAAAAAATGGAGAGGCAGCCAATTGGTGGAAACTATGTACAAGGAGTTTCAAGATGTTGTCAAACAACATACATCGACTACATTGTCTTCAAGACATCCTAATAAAGCTTGAGAAGTACCATCCAATGCCCATACACTCCTGAATTTACAGTTAATTAGCCAGCATTGTAGCTCACCGATGGCCTGGGAACTCAATATCGTCGCCTCATTACAGACCGAAATCAAATAACTTCCAGAACACGATCCAGGCGCCCTCTAGCCTCACATGTGGCAGTGGAGTTAATGCCCTAATCGACTCACACAACAAAAAAAAAACAATCGCACTGGTCAGTGCTATAACAAGTCGTAAATGAAAGGTCTTGATCACGACGAAGTTGTGCAACTAAGTTTGAGATACAAGAGTACTTCCAAGAACAACAAAAGGAGAAGCTTGAGGCTACTGGCGACGGCTTGCCTGTCTCCATTTTTGCTGGTGCCTCTCAACTTGCTGGAATCGGCACCATAAGTTCGGCAAGCCAGCAATTTGCTGCTCTAATGGAATTTGTTGCAAGTTTGAGCCTCTCTGAAGAAACATAGTAAGGCCTCTGAATTATTAATTAAAAAGTTTAGAACTCATTAAATATATGAAGTCTGTTTACTATCGAGTTTAGACTTCGATCGGTGTCCCCAAGTCTGAAATGAGCGACATTTATAACTAATCAGAGCGATATTTGGTTACAGATAAATATGAAGATGATTTTCAAACCAATTTATGTCATTTGATCCCGTTCACTGGAAGTAAGCTGTCTTATGTCACTGTAAATGACCATAGTTTTAGAGTTTCAAATATTTTATCATAAGCTTTTATATCAACTCTTCTTCATTTCGAACGGGATTTTCGCAACATAATTAAAGCGAAAGCTGAAAAATTGTATTAATTTTTTTAATTTTACGGATCAATTTAATATGATTGATGACTATTTTGGTTAATTGTCTTCACACAATTTATATTTAGATGATGTAGGGCATGCGGATATCAAACAAAGCATTTCTTGCGCGTGGATGCTTTTTCCACAGATTGGTGAAATTAATGCGAGTTTTTTATGAGCAAGAGGGAGTTGAAAAAAGTTGTGACTGCGCCGATTCGTCTTTGTGGCGACGGTAAACCAACGCTGTCCTGTGTACTGACGGAAAATTAATTGCATGAAAAGATAACTTGGAGGGGAAATACGCAGAATTCACTCGATAAATGGAGACTTAGAAACGTAGGGAAGCCTTAGCAAAAACTACTGGTGAATGGCTGTTGTGTTCTTGAAGATTCGATCAAAACCGTCTGACTAAAAAATGAAGTCAACCTGAAGTACGTATGACTCCTAAGCAATTCAACAGTTAAGTTTAACTTAACTAGTATCAGTTAGCAAACTAGAGAATCACTACACGTCACTTTGTGTTCTCCACCATACTAGCGAACGACTACACATCACTTTGTGTTCTTGACTACACGTTAATTCGTGTTCTCCAGCAAGCTAGAAAATAAATACAGGTTATTTTAAGTCCTCCCCTGTGACGTGCCCTAGCCCAGCGACTGGGACTACTACATCAAGGCGAACCTGGTGGGCTCGCGGCACATACTGGCGCCCGAGGTGCCCCGTACGCGGCACGTGGGCGGAGGCGGGGTGCATGTCACGGGCATGGAGCAAGAGCGCCACTACGACATGCGGGCCTTCAGTGGCAACGTCACCTACGTCACGCTCGACCTGGACAGGTGGGAGACGTCGCTGGCTTGTGTAGATGTCGTTGTCTTGTGTAGACGTCCCTGTCTTGTGTAGACGTCCCTGTCTTGTATAGACGTTGCTGTCTTGTGTAGACGTCCCTGTCTTGTGTAGACGTCGCTGTCTTGTGTACACGTCGCTGTCTTGTGTACACGTCGATGTCTTGTGTAGACGTCCCTGTCTTGTATAGATCTACTGCCACATGCTGCTTTGTTGTAATAGTGTCGTGAATAATTGACATGCAAAGATTATAATTAATTCTGGATTTGCTTTTAACGATTCTTGTGTGAAGATTTACTTCTCAGTTATTTTTTAAAAACGATTTGACTCTGTGTGCGAAATTGAGAAAGTGGCTGAACTTTATTCGTCAAACATTCTGAAAGTTGAGTTATTTTTATCATGTGCTTAGTGGATGGCATGGCACGCATGACTCCATTGAATTCAAATAAATTAAATGCTTAATCGTAAGTACTCTGTAACAATTATAAAACTTGTTTTGTTTATTGATTAATATGCTGTTTTTCAACACATTTCATCCATTAACTGGTTCAATATTTCATGTATCACTTACACTTTTCACCCTGCTTGTGCAACAATAATTGTTCATTAACAACAAGTCCCAAAATTGGTCAATAACTTTCTGGGATTTCTCGAGTACAGTTGCTCGTTTTCTGTTGGCGCTTTACAAGACAGTGGAATTTTGGTGACTCTTTGCTGCGAAGAAAACTTAAAATAAACTCTGAACATCCTACAATAAGCATTACCATCAATGTACTCATCAATAACATCAATATGGCATTTAACATCACAATAGCATTTATCAACAATATAGCATTTACCATCAATATAGCATTCACCATCAATATACTCATCAATACATTTGGCATTTAACAGCAATATAGCATTTACCACCAATATATCATTCAACATCAATATACTCATCAACACCATCAATATACTCATCAACACCGTCAATATAGCATTCGACATCAATATACTCATCAATACCATCAATATAGCATTTACCATCAATACAGCATTCAACATCAAATATACTCATCAAGATAGCATTTACCATCAATATACTTGTATATAGACGTATTAATATACTGTTTGAGGGTGTCTACTCTGATTTCATGTCTACGCAGACCACTACGCTCTGTATTAACTTTGTGCGATATCTGAACCCTCATGATCTTCTTCGGGGATCGACATTTTACTAGTCCAGGCATCCTAACTCTGAGGGTCTGACCTATCGAATTAGCCTGAGTTACTCGCAAAAAGTCTTCAAGTTCGTCTTGCTGGTGCGACTTTTTCCTGTCAGTAATTAACTCACAGAGTCTGAGACACGCTTCAGCTTGAGGGTTTTTGCACCGTTCACGAGATTATTTCGATTCGTCGATACGATCGCACACTTCACCTTGACAGGGCGGAGATTTTGAGGACTTTGTTTAGTTTCGTGTTCGTACATGATTGTCGCCGTCGGTAGGAAAATTTTAAATTCGTGACCTAGTCTTTCATTCTTAGAAATAGTCAATTATCCTACGATTCGGAGAAGACTATCCCCTCAGCATGGCTTTAAACAACTTATACATCTCACAGAAATGTTGTAGAAGTCAAAAAACAAATTCTATTTGTAATACAAAGAATTTCTTGAAGTATGGCTTGTTCATTATTAATTAAATAACGCTTTTTTGAATAAATGAAACGTATTCGGTACAGTTTTAAAGGTCACATAAACAAATTACAAAGTAATATAGATGTATATTTTATGCCTATCAGAAGTAAATTCTGTTTTACAAAAATGAGCGTTATTTTTTTTTTAATTTGTAAATGAGCTTGGAAAATTTCTGAATTTTTCAACTCCCACACATCATACGTACATTTCCATCACAGCGCGCGCCGCAGCAACTACTACGCCTACCACAGAGAGATGATGAAGAGGTCTGTCGCTCTCGACCTGGCCCTCACCCACCCCTGTGATCCGGACTTGTTCACGCCCTACCCTGTGAGTGGCAGAACGACTAAACATCAATAATACCTTTGGTGTGTTTATCTTCTACTACTAAGAATGACCGTCACTTGTTTACATACATGTTTCGTGTCCCGCTCTTAAGAATATAAAGGAAGAAATTAGCGCCGGTAATCTTAGTTTCAGTACACCGGTAAATTAATACACTCATTTTCGCTGTAGAAGTGCACCATAATGAGACATTTAAAAAAAAATTAGAGAGATTCAGAACCTAATATACTCGAGTACGTATTGCATATTTCGATTTACTTTGTTACAATCTGACCTAACAATGCCCTTGGTGAGTTTATTTGTTTAGTGTCCGCTTCTTCCGTCTCTCTGTGACGGTCTTAAGGATGCTTAATAAGCGTATCTGTGATATGAGTTTCCCCAGTGCATGGTACAAGAATATTTTAATCTCGGGTTCTATCAGGATGTGTATATTTGTTTGTCATCCACATCTGGAAAATTTATTTAAGGAAAATATTAAATCCAGTCAATTTTTTACGTCGTGTCCGTTAGTTACGAATAATTTGCATCTGATGATGCCGTGTCAAACACTCAAGATGGGTACTTTGTTTCTATCGTAAACTCAAAATTCATAGACAAGTCTTTCTATAATGAGTTATAGACAGTGAAATTTTCAAATAATTTCAGACCTGACCCTTTAAATTTTTAGACGAGTCTTTACATAACTAATGATGATTACTGTAATTCATTCCTGATGCGTTATACTCATAAATTACTGTGCATGTCTGAAACAGGAAGCTGAAGCCTTCGCATTTTACTTGGACATGCCCACGGAAAGTGACGAGTTCCGTGCCCTCAACGTTGTGATGAAGGTGAGACTTTTCGAAAAGTGCAGCTTTGCTCATAAGTATACGTTTTCATGCGTTAAATTTAAATTAGGTGAATTATCTATTTGAATTACTGAAGCAAACGATTTTTGTACTCGAAGATAGCTCAACATTTGTGATCAATATTTACTCTTTTAGATTTGCTATAGCCTAATTTTACCTTACCTCACCCGCTTCAAAGTGATTCATGAATCGGCAAACAAAAATGCTACACTTTAAAGTGCGTGTTTTCGCGTTTGTGCATCGCATCTAGTTAAAATGATAAATAATGGTTATTTCTACCGAGGATATACTTTAATTCTACAAATGTTACACAGGTGTTGCTCAAACCTATTCTGAGGAAACCTTTGGTTTTCCTGTCCACATTTTGAAACATTTTCTGTGCGCATTTTAAAGCATTTCCTGTACACATTTTAAAACCAAGCACTGTCCTGCTCATGCTATCCGTGCTAGGTAAACTGGGACAGTTCTACCCTGCAATTTTTGCAATTTTATTCACAGTGATTTTAAAAAGCTGTAAATAATTTCTTACAGCAAAGACTGACCATGCATGATTAATTTACTTTGCATAAATTCTTATTCTTTTGTACATATACATAAGGTTTTGCGTACAAAACAATCCTTTACAAATGTTGCTAGAATCTATGGAACATAATTTCGTCGTTAAGAATTCATGAGTTAGACGATCGTATTCTTAGAATACCACAAAAATGCTGGCATTGTTACGTGAAGCACTCGTTCAAAACGACTTGAAATTTCACATCCGACGCAAGCAAACAAAGGAGGTCGTTGTGAGAGGGAACCGCTCAGCCGTCGCTGCGAGCGTTTAAAATGAGGAGCTGCTTCTCCTGCTGCTAATGTTGCGCACCACACTCAAGCTCTAATGTTTTCTTATTCAAACATCAAAGCTGCTATAGTCCCCACACCGCCTCCCGCAGCTATTCTAGGTTTTGTTGTCGTCGCGTGTGGCATCGTGGTAACTCTAAAGAATCTTTTGTCGCGCTAACGAATGGAATGTTCTTTGGTGTTCAAATGATGGAACTGATGACACACGTGAGCGTTGAGATGATACGTCTCGCTGGAGCAACATGAAACGCAGCGGTGCAAAGCTAGCTGGTACAGCTAGAATTATTATGACTGAGGGAACTTCATAGCAGCGGCCGAGCTGTTAATAGCGGGAGTCAGAAGACAATATGACGGTCATGGAAAAGATTCGTTCTATTTTGCTGCACCTTGAATAAAAAAAATACTCCCACACTACAGTGCTTGATGAGTTTGTCCGTACATAACCCCACTAAACTAAAAAAATTACATTCTATTACAAAATGTCATTTATTTGTTCACGAACTTTGAGTGGTACAAAAATAACCTCTCTTCAAGTCATAAATTTCTGAACTGCTTCTCAACACTGGGGACGAACATAGTCAAATATGAATAAATTACCTACGTAAGAAAACGATCGTTATTCCATCGAGAAGGGCAAAGGTTCCACGCAAATTTCTTAGCATAAGAGTTCAATAAGAAATGACTGCTCTGTCCGTGCAGTGTTTGGGAGGCTCAGACCGAGGAGAAAAAGAACATTTGCTGCACATGTACCACCATCGCTACAGAGGCCGCCTGCTCTACATGGTGGCGTGTCCTCAGTCGTACTACTGGTGAGCAGCTTGGTTGTAACGATGTACGCACTGAAGTACTTGTACATGGATACGGTTAAGCCACCCGATAGTTTTTTCAAATTGGCTGCTTCATATATTAGCCCGAACGTTTCATGAATTGACTGTTTTGTTTCACAAATTATCTCGAATTTTACATGAAATGGCTGTTGCGTAAATTAGCTAGAATTTTTCATGAATTGACTGTTTCATAAATTAACGCGAATTTTTCATGAACTGACTGTTTAGTAAATCAGCTCGGCTGGTTTATAAGTTGACTGTTTAATATTCAAATGTTGTCGACGAGATCCCGAATAATCGTCACTATTCTCGCGCTTTGCAGCAGCTTCAACAGAGGACGGCTGCCGCTCTACCGCCCCTCGCCAGAAGACCTGGCGAAGGCAGACTCCTTCTTCCTTCGCCTTCACCCCATGGCGAAGTCTGTCTCCTACAGGCTGCCTTCACTGGACCCTCTCGAAGACGCTCTCATGGAGAACGGTTACGTTGAAAATTTTATCCAAGGGTGAAAAGTGTTCAGAAATGTGAAGGCTGAAGGGAACGGATTAGTCGACTGAAAACTGCTTTGCACCTCATGTGGTGCTCAGAAATGTGAAGGCTGAAGGGAACGGATTAGTCGACAGAAAACCCGCGCCCATTCATGCTTTGCATGCTGTGTTATTTTATCCCATACAATCTGTCAGTGGTTGTTATTCGTGGACTTTACGATGTGAAATACATCGGGATACGACAGCGCTACAGCCAGGAGTAGGGAAAGACACATCGAAACTTTTTTAAATTTTTGTTTCAGTCTTCGAACTGTGAAGTTTGAAATTTGGAATTCAGATTGGACGAGAGCAAATTTTTTATGGCGAAAGCCTTAGATCTCAGAGTTGAAGCAACAAATTATTTTAATTCCTTGCGTTATTCCAATTCACGGCGTCTTGAAAGTTATCAAAAAAGGCCCCAGTTTGCGTAACTATTTCATTGTGCTCCTCAAACCTGACACACTTGCAGACACAAGAGAGCATTTCCCAACAATTATCAATATTCAATAAGTTATTTCAGTGTATGCCTTTTAATGCAAAATAGTTTGTACGGCTTTGCTTTAGGTAAAGTAGCACAATATAACAAATCATTTCATCTCGTCGTTTTATAAGCGACCCGCTATTCTGGATACAGCCGATTCTCAAGTGAAGTCAACATCGGTAGAAAGGAGGACCAAAAATTTTAGTCGAGACCTTTACACGATGCGGTGCACTGTATTGCCTGTTTTATTGATCATTATATTTAGCCTATAGTGTGCAGCTCGTTCACCTTGAGCCTGGATATTACAACACGTGAGTTACTTAAGATCTATTGTCAAAATAATAGTGATAGAGCTACACAGTGAGCTTTGTAATTTTTAAACCTTGAATGACTAAAAAATTTTACAGTGTACCCATCGCCATCTTATTCAACCGCAGCTTTAAGTTGCGTGAAAATAAAATGAAATATTTTCTGTTGTGCTTTTCATCGTTCTGGAAAGCGCAACTACAAAACGATATTGGAGTACAAGAAAAACACAACTACAATACCAAATAAGGGTACATGAAAGGCGCAACTACAATACGAGATTGGAGTACAAGAAAGGCGTAACTACAATGCGAGATTGGAGTGTAAGAAAGGCGCAACTACAATACGAGATTGGAGTACAAGAAAGGCGTAACTACTATGCGAGATTGGAGTGCAAGAAAGGCGTAACTACAATGCGAGATTGGAGTACAAGAAAGGCGTAACTACAATACGAGATTGGAGTA
>JACJUY010006141.1:18166-53452 GCA_014220935.1 Platorchestia sp. MABIK | reverse complement strand
TACATTGTCTAATTGGTTTCACAAGTGTGAATCTGTCAAGGAAGATCACCTGAATCTTTCAGATCTTCAATACTTTTGATGTAGAATACAGAGCCAATGTAAAGTTTGATTTTCAAACAGGTGTGCTTTCATAATTCTTTCATGTTTCAGCTCATCAACTCGACTGGCTCCTCAAATTGTTTGTTTCTGTGCTTTGATGTATATACCGTAATGAATTGTACATCAATGCATGTAAAGTTACCTTCATTCATTGTTGCAGGGTTATGATGAAATGTTTACGTATATTATTAATGTGTGATACTAATTTCCATAAGCACTTAAAAATGTCGGTATATCCACTGAATAAACAATGATCTGAGTCTCATATCTTGTAATTTAAAAAAATTATTTACTATAAACAGACCCTCTTTCTTATCATGTAGATGCTGTACAGCAGAGCGTGCACGGTAAATCTTTAACAGTCACTGACATCAACCACTTCATAGCGTTGAGCCTTGTCACTGCAAGAGACCGAGGTAAGGGTCGCTTAGATTTAGATTAATATTTCCATTATTGTATTTCATGTACTTGCAACTATATCGAAATTTAGGATATTTTTAAATCCCATTGCATCGTTAACGTGATCTTATAGAGAAAAATGAGACTGAATTTTAGATTCAGTGCAAAAAATGGCCTAGAAGCAGGCATTTTCTGTAAGACCTTAAACACAGCGCACGCCAGTGTTTTCTGCGTTTGAATTTTTTTTATTCATTTTCATGCGCAAATTTAATGCAAATAAGCCTCGAAATTATATTAAAATTTCTACACTCTTATATTAGCCCAGCAAACATCGCTTACTGATTCCTGATTCAGATTTTTCGATCAGGCAACTACGACAGGGCGATGAAAAATGTTGAACGACAATGTCTACAACGGACACAGAAGGTGCTACTTACTCTGCTGCATGGCTGTTCCACAAAAAATGATGTAAATCGTCTGAAACGTGAGTTCGATTGAACATTTTACTTTATATACATATATACACGCATACACATGTACACATACATACAAATATATATATCTATATGTATATGTGAATATGTATTATATATTTAGGTTTAGCTTTATCGAACATCATCTGGGAAACTAATCGAGAAGAAAATGCATCATTGAGTTAAAATTGTAACTTTAAATTTCAGTTTTTTCCTTGTCCGTATTACAGCGTTGTGATTTTTCTTCTAACAGGACGGCTGACCTGGCACACGAGCTGAATGATCTTGTAAATAAAATTAAAGACACTAAGAAGAAGCGAGTCTTGTAGATAGAAAGGCTGATTTATGAAAACAATGAGCTGTTGAAACAACTAAAAACCAGGTCTGAGGATGAACTACCGTCCATCAAAACCACCGATAATGTGCAGGCCTAATATTTGCCGTCTCCTGCTGAAACCGAAGAAGACTTGCTTACTCTACAGTAGCTGTTCATCCTGCCATAGTAAGTCCATTCTTATACATAGCGCTGTGCGTACATGGCTCATGTTTGCTGGCAATCGAAAATTTTTGGTTTTTAAAGTGTAACAGTAATTCAACTACATATTAAAAAAATTTAAATTCCCTCACATAAACTTTAATTATGTTTTTATTACTATTACTATTAATGGTAAGGAGGTACGCAATTTTAGAAACATAAGCAAAATTAAACTTGATCTTTTTTATAATATACTTGACATTTTTAAAATTAAACTTGAGCTTTTTTAAAGTGACATTGACTTTTTGAAATTGAACTTAAGCTTTTTTAAATTGAACTTGATATTTTTTTAATTAGAGTTAAAAAGGCGTGGTATAGGCTTTTTTTACATTTACTCATTTCAAATTTTCTTTTCGGAACTTTTCAGATTAACGAGTTGCAGAAGTTGAGGCATGAATCCTTGACGAAAACAACCACCGCATTCGCGAAGTGTCTCTTGAGCAAGAAATTAACTCTGAAATATTCCATGACGAGGAGTTTTTCAGCCAACGAAATTGGCTTTCAAGGAAACTCGCGCTTTCAACTACATTGAACGTAAGTGTAATGCAAGGATTGCTTTTCTGTTACAGTTCATGGATAGCCTTTATTTGATTTAACTAATTAAATCAAATGTTTGAAGGACACTGTAAAAACATAAATATACACATATGTAGATAAACAAATATTATATACGAATATGTCTGCGTGGGAGGAGAGGTGTTCAAATGCTATATATATACTTTTTGCTTGCATAATTAAAAACCGAAAGTTTACTGTTGTTTCTTCTGCAGTATCGGTTCTCGCGTGGAAATAAAATATCACTTTATCACTAATATACGGGAAAGGTTGAACTTGTTTGTTCAAAAAAATAAATGCGTAGAAGTGTGCATGTGCGCATGTGTGTTTGAGCCAACGTTATTCGTAAATTGTGTAAGTAAGTAATACGCATTGGAAGTTTGTTACATATGCTAATAACCATTTCGCGTTTTTCCACAGAGGCTCTGCCTGATTTGCCTCAATACGCGACCACAACCAGGAAGGAAGTACGAGTACATGTAGCATTTGAAAGTGAGCCTAAAGAATGTATGTAGATTAAAGGCGCAGTATTTAAGTTCAGTAATACTCTTACAACAATGACGTTCTTTTATTCACCTTGTGTGCAAGGAATTAGCACAAAAATAGCTTATAATTTTCGTGATTTGTTTTCTGTTGTTGCAGAACCATTTTCAAATTTCAGGTTTATTCAATGCTCCACACAATCGATTTTCTCTGCCAAGAACTGCCAAAATACTGCATGAAAATGTAGGGCAGTTCTTGGCAGATAATTCGATTGTGTGGAGCCTTTTTTATTGAACGTTTGAGTCGTGGCCACTAGCGGCCTCTAGCAGTTCTAGGCAGATCTAAGCAGACGTTCTCGCGAGTCTGCCGACAGCCTCGGCAGAGATAGTCTGCCCTAAAGCGGACGTAGCGACCGCTGCACTGCGCTGCCATTGCGCTGCTGCGCCACTAATCTCTGCCAAAAGCGTCAAGAAACTGCCAAAAACACTGCGCTGATTTTAAACTGGGTACCAAGTCAGGACTTCTTTTTTGCTTACTCTGCTTCTTTCAGTTTTCATTGCTTTTTCGCGATCTCTGCTTTGTTTTCACTACCTCTTCGTTCTCAACTTCCAATTTTTACGCTCGATATATCCTGTGTTGGAACTTGCCATGTGCATAGGCTCCACGTTCTCTTTAGTCCATGTTAAATGCTTCCTTCTTGACCTTCAGTGGAAAAGTCTTTGCAATGGAAACGAAACGATAAACTAACTACGTAAATACTTTCCTACCACTTCTGATGGGTTTGCGTATAGTAGTGTTTATAGTAGTATCTTCACCAAACACACGTGCTCCCCGAGTCCTGGGGAGCCAGAACTAGGTCTCACTAAATTCTGAGATAGAAGTCCTCTTGCCCCAAGTCATGCCTTCCTTCCTCCAGAGATTGCAGAAATTGAACCTTATCCGCATTCCTTTCAGCAATTATTTGCATATTTCAATAGGGAAAACTCGGCCATAAAAGCCTTTCTCGCTCCTTCGCAATCTCAATTCTTCGATGTAAGATCAGAGCTGCGATCAGCGAAGACCCCGGGGAATCTCATCAGTAAAGACGGCGCTTTATTCTTGTTGAGCAAGGGAAGAAACGCGCACTTGTGAGATCTACGTATGGGATTGAAAATCGTTACCAGGAGTGCATTAGGTAATTTCTCAGCATTTCTACGGTCTGTGTGTCAAAAATTGAGCCATTGATCTCTCGTATTTTTGTGATGATCGTTAGATGGAATTGATGAATGGGGGTTATATAAGAAGTATTTTGTCCTAGGAAAAACACGATTGGAATGTCAGGTACCAAAATTTTCAAGGAAAGTAATCATATAGCCAGAGGCGCGATATTTCCAACAGTTTTTTTACCCCACGTAAAAGGAAATTACGCCTGAAAAATTTTACGTACAAACAAATGTAGGTGCTGCAAAGCATCACTCAAATCGTAACTGAATCATCTTATATTAAATTCTCCGAATGAACAATTTACTTATTAGGCAGATATCATTTTAAAATATCTCTTTGAAAACGTACATATCTGTCTTAAACATTTTATATGAGCTGTATCGACAATGAAGAAACAAATAAACGATAGTGCACACACAAGTCGTACACTTACAGTACTACTAACTCATGCTAACACATCTTTTAACGGAACATCTTTGAGGCACCTTTCAGTTTAGCAGAAGGCTCATCTGAAAACATTTTTTTTACAGCGCAGACGTAAAAAGATGTGCTTTTATGCATTACTATTTGACTTTATCAACAGCTTTGCGTGGTTGCGAATAGAACTTATTAGGCTAAAAAAGCTCGTTCAAAGTGCGATAACGCTTTTTTAGGGAACTGCTTGGTCTTTTTTCTGGAAGCATTGTGCCTTTATTCTGCTCACCCGTTGCGTGTGAGCAGTCATAACGCGTAGCTGAACTTATTATTTTAGTATTACCTCCTTAATCTAAGTATTCAGCTGTGATTTCTAAAACCTAGATTAATGTCTGTTTTTCCATTATTATTCGTATCCTCATGAACTAGGCCGTGCATGGAATGTGCATGTGGACAGTAGATTTTGGCTACGTTGTTAATAATTTCATTAAACGTTAATGGATACTCCAACAGTCCAGCACTGCCAACGTCCTTCATCTAGATTTGCTGGAGCTGTAAATTCTAAACTCCCTGTTTCGTTAACTACATTCAGTGTAATGTACCGTTATGTATCATTGCCGTACTAAGGTAAACAAAAGGACAAAATTAAGATGGTAAAAATATATTCCCTAAGCAAATCTTCCACCTGCTCATTTGCTTTTCTCAACGAGTGGATGTCCTGCCCGAACATGAGAGACGCTTCGATTCACAGGCATATTGTATACGGCAGGTTCGCAAGTAGGGCAGGCAAGCGTCAAGCTAGGAGCTTTCAAGTCTTGGGACTCACTTTTGAAAGATTGTGAAACTGTTCGTCGGTTATCTGAGGAAAGGCTCGTCAGGCGCTGTCAGAATACGATTCTGAGGGCCTTCTTGAGCTTGGCGCACCGAGAAACAACGAACAGAACCCGAGCGACAGACCTTCAGCGCAGAGTTCTGATTGAAATTTCTGTTTTCTTTGAGGAAACCTGAAAAGAAAGCCAGTTTTGCTGCTTCCATTAAAATTAAACTGGTTCACCAAGATCAGACGATATTATTTCAACCAAAGCTAGGCATGACTCGTTGATTTCGAACAGTATATTGAATCGATTTGAGTTTTTCTCTTAAACTAGTAGTAGTAAAAATAAAGTGTACACGTGCATCTCATCTTCAGTTACGGGAAAATGCACAGTTGCTGCTGAAGTTCACGAAAATATCCCATGGCAACAGGAACGATGAGAGAAACTCTAATTTTCTACGATTTAAGCTGATGTTTTGAAATTCAAAGACGAGTGGGATTTTTGTTCCACTCAGAAAAATAGAACAAATTCGAAATTCTTCAAATTCGGAATTTTTCCATGTGGAATAATCACGTACATCTCTAATAGAAATTTTAGTTTTATTTTTATTTTTGTTCGATGACGACAAGAATCATTTCAAAATTGCCTGAGTTACATAAGAGTAAAAACTGAAAATAATTTCAAAATTAGTAATGGTCTTTCCTACAAAATGGCACTAAAGCTGTTCATCGAATCACATTCACATTTTGATCTGTAGCTCATGTGCCAGAGCTAATAGAAATTGATCTTAATCCAAAATAACTCCAGCATTGATGCTTCAAAGCTTGAGAATAAAAAACAAGGCAAAAATTGCTACACGTAAAGTCATCCTAATTAAAAATGATCAAATAAACTAAACGAAACCGACTAACAGTCCATCTTCAGCGAAATCTCTGTAAAACGAAACCAAGAGGAAAAATCAATTCACTAATGAAGTATTTATAAAAAGTTTAAACTTTGAAAACCACGAACAACGGTAAAAAAGCGATAAAAGACTGAAAGGTAAAGGAAAACTGAGTAACTGAACTATGTGTTCTCAACATGAAGCAGGAAAGCACTTTCGGTGTTAATCAGAGTAGGTTTCATTTTGTAAATACGCACAGATTCGAGAATGCACAGATCTGTTCTACAAAAGGTACCAGCCAAGATTTTAAAGCCGTTTAGGGAAACCGGAACATTGCACTCTTCTGCATGAGATCTAACAGAGGACAGTGGAGTGAGAACAGTGGAGTGGTTGGGTACCCAAGAGGAAGACCATTTTTCATTTCTGCAACTTCGCCCAGTATGCTCGAAAACTCTAGTCATCAGGGTACGGCAGGTAGAACCAACGTACCGCGATTCACAACGTGAACAACTGTATTGGTACACCAGAGACGTACACAGTGAGGGAGACAGTTTGTCTTTGAAACGGAAGAGACAACCAGTTGGAAAATTTTTCACTCACTAGAATCATTTGAATTTTGAGTTGCGGGAAAAACTTATTAATAAGGGATTTTAACATCCTCGTTTAGTTTCAAAGACTGACGGCCAAATTAAGGCAACTTCACAAAGAAAGCTTGTTGAGCACAAGATTGAACAGATTGAGAGTCATCATTACTCTCAATCAATCGTGTGCTTTCCCGCTTTATGTTGTCAACACATAGTTCAGTTACTCAGTGTTTCCTTTACCTTTCAGTTTTTTACCGTTTTTTTACCGTTGTTCATGTTGTTTCAAAGTTTAAACTTTTTATAAATACTTCATTAGTGAATCATTTCTTCCTTTTTTGGTTTCGTTTTACAAAGATTTTGCTGAAGATGGACTGTTACTCCGAAACGTTCAGCTTCATTTGATCATTTTGAATAAAGATGACCTAACGTGTAGAGAAATTGATCTTGTTTCAGCTTTATCCGACTCCAATAGATTTTTTGGTGACACATTTAGTGCCACATTGCACAAAGTGAAAACTCTAAAACATCAGTCCTGAAAATTTAAATTGTGTGCTTGCATTATTTAGAGTTATTTGTTTTAAAAAGCCATAATGCCTTGACTGCCCAAACAAGAATGCTCTAACATGCGGCGTTCAGTAGATGTAATCGATCGAAGATGTGGAAAGTACTCAGTGAAAAAAGTCACGGGGATATGTCTCGGTTCCTTTATCTAAGTTCAACTCCGATGCAAATTTTCTAGGTAAAATTGATAACGTTTTCGTGCAATTTTTTGCATTCTAACCCCGGAAACGTAAAATTTGAGCGTTGAAGTAGCCATTTACTCAAAAGGTTGAATTTGTGTGTTGAGGTAGCCAGTTACTCCGAAGGTAGAATTTGTGAGTTGAGGTAGCCAGTTACTCTGAAGGTAGAATTTGTGAGTTGAGGTAGCCAGTTACTCCGAAGTACAGTTCTCATTTTCGTTTAAGATCCAGTTGAGATTTGTACATGTTACGACAGATTTTTGGGAAAGGAATGTAGTGAAAGTAATCAACAGCTGGAAGTTATTTATTTGTCTATAATTAAACAAAATCACAGCTGGAAAAAACAAATGTGAGGGTTCCTAGCTTAACAGAAGCCTCCCGGGAGTCGCGATTAAGTATTGGTCGCTGGAGGACCCCGAGGGAGCAGGACCTTCGATACTAATTCCTAGTGAGATATTTAAGAGAAGATTTATTTCATGTTAATAATGAAAGTTTATAATAGTACGGCTAGTAATGGTTATAAGCACTTAAGGCATGTTTTGGTTATAGTTAAAAAGCACGGAAGGCTAGTTATAGGTATGGTAATGTTACAGTTATAAAGCACGTAGGCCAGTTATAGTTTTAATTACATAGTAAGTACACTAGTTATATGTATAAATTACCGTGTTCCAGGTAAATGTGGGTTGTTGAGTTTTTAGTCGACTCTAACAGCTAACGCCAAGCTCACCGGGAACAAACCTCTAAGCCTGAGGCGTCGACTACTGGTCGGATGTAGACACTGACCAAGCATGACATGACGTGATGATCAGCAGGAGCATCCAGAAGGTCGGCCAAAAATATCCCCCGAAGGAATTTTATATTGCATGGCGAACGAAGGGACGCGAACTGGACGACTGAGAGCACTCGATGCACTGAGAGAAATTTTTGACACACCTGTGTGTCTCAAACGATTATTCAAAATATCTTGATACACAGCTGAGTGTTTCCTTAGACCCCATATTAAGGTGGTTGAGAGAGTAAAATTACATATTCGCGTTTCAAACGGTTCAAAATTATTTGTAGAAAACCGAACTGCGTTCAGATTTTGTGAATGGAGTTTATTTCTCTTAAAAACCTGAATACCTTCACTAATTTTTCCTTTAATTCTCAGACGTTATTAGACGTTGTCTAAACATTAGTGTACTCAGTGACCGGTCTGAGAAAGTGAAATAGTTATGGGGAAAAAAATTGACTCACGTTCAAGTGTGTCGTGGTTGACACACTTAAATATGTCGTATAAGCCCATGACACAGAAAAGTGTCTCGGTATTGGGACAAAATTTTTCTCAGTGTGGAGGTTTTAGCTGAGCATTTTTATGGCGGTCTTCCGTTTGCAGCTAATCACAGTGGATGATAACTGTCTTTAAATATCAGGGGGAGAATTAGCATAGAATTTGATGTTAGTGTGAGTGTTCATGGTGGTCTCCTGCATGGACTAAGCGGCAGGTTTTCGACCATGTATTCGGTGGTGTATTCAAAGCGAAAATTTCGCATCCAAGGCTACAATGTTGTATTCAAGGCGATAATGCTGCATTCAAGGGCTTAATGTTGCAGTGAAGGCGATAATGCTGCAGTCAAGGCGATGATGTTGCAGTCAAGGCGACAATATGGCAGTATAAGTAGCTACCAGTAATCTTAACGCTAGCAACTGGTGATGCTTTGAATGTTCTTGTTTCCAAATTTTGTTTTACGCATGCGTCTCAGCATGAGACATTCAGCATCGCTTACTGGATGAAAAGTGAGCGCTACGTTAGTTCCTAACTACATTATTAGTACATGGTGCCGTAACCGACATGGAGATATGAGGCTCTTCAGTAAAACTGACACACAACACTTGAGTCGTGCATTGGAGCAGCAAGGTTCCCACACGGGTGTGAGGCCGACATCTTGCTTGAAGCAAATGGTTTTCGCAGAGACGTGAGGCTCGTGTCTTGTAGCAACTGGTATTCAGACAATGCGACCAGAGACCAAACAGACACAAGGCACGTGTTTTAACTGACTTTTAGACGAAAATGAAGCCTGTACCTTGAAGTAACTTGCTCCTGAAAGGGTATAAGACACATATATGAACTGGCTCTCAGGCCCATTGGCCCATCAGTCCCACTCCATAAAGCCACTGGCTGCCAGCAAGCATGTGAAACGCATCTAAACCGGCATTCGGACGTACCTTGGAGTGAATTACTATCAGAAGGAGATGGGACCAGTACTTCAGAGCAAGGGGGCTATCAGACGGATACGAGGCCAGTGTTTTGCAGTCGCAAGATTATCGCAGGGATACGTGGAGAGCGCTTAAGATCAACGAGACTACCAAATGAGGTTTAGACCAGTGTTTTAAAGCAGCGAGACCAAGAGACAAATGCGAGGCCAGTGTTTCAGAGCAACGAGACCATTAGACTGATACGAGGCCCGTGCTTTCGAGCAGCGGCGCGTTCAGACGCAGGTCACGAAGCTGCTCCACCCCGCAATTATGCCTACAAGCCGCATTTACTTCCTGCTCTAAGCATCCAAATTAAAAAGTTCACACTCGTGGAAATAGCCTCATTTTCTGCGTGTCATGAATATTTTAAAAGGCAACGCTAAGCAAGATTACACGATGAAAAAAGGGAAATCTCCTCGGGGCATCAAAAATATCCCTTCTTTAAAGCTGAAGCTTTCGCAGGCAAATTTCCTGAGGCCAGATAGGGACTACGTTCAAATGTTGCTGATGCTGAGCACAGTGTACTTTCCTTCATGACGTTGCAAGTGGTTACTTGACTTGAAATGTAAAAAATTATTGAGTGTTTTGTTCATTGCAGTAGCCTGTACACCTTACGCACGATAGAGTAAAGGGATTAAATTTGATTTCAAGTATCTTTTTGTATGTAAACAAATGGAACTGTTTATTGCAAGACCAATAAATTATAGCATCCTGTTTACAGCGGAGAGCAATGATGAATTTAACTTCAAATTTGAATATTTTGCAGAGATATCATTATGTTTCACTTTCCTTGTAAGCTTAATAATCGAATGAGTGCAACTGACTTGTCTGAAAATATATTACTTTAAATTTTAAAATGACTTTATGAGTATATGTACAGTAATTGGTGCCTGCAGTCCGATGTTATAACTTTATTGCAATCCATCGGCGTGTTTGCACATTCTGGAATTTTCCTCAAATTCTTGAAATTCAGAACTCAACCCCAAGTCTCAACCACCACTTGAGATCTCCGTCAGAATTTTAAACATTGTTTTAAAATTAATCATTTTCAGCCGTTTGTCAAGGAAATAATAAGCTAGTAATTTCTTACAGTTATAAATCATTTTTTTAAATTCACAAGTAAACATAATCATAATATAGATTCAAAACCCATTAATTTGTGCACTGCTCTTGCCTACTGAAACAATTCAGTGTGAACATTTCCCTGCGCTCGCGTGTGCACGAGAAATTTGGTTCTAGGTGGCAATTATTTGTACATGCTAAATCTATTTGTTTCTATGAATGACAGATCTATGACTATGAAAATTGGTTCTAGGTTGCAAAGGCAGATCTATGACTCTTCTTTTACATTTCAGCACTGCAAATAGTATTATTTATCCACTGATGCTTGGAATGAATGACAATCTGTTTTGTGCTTCTTTTCCACATTTTGCATCTGAGATAATCAACATATTGAAGAATTGGTAATATATCTGGTATTCGCTAAACATTTCGCAAAAATAATAAAGACAATTAAGTTAATGTCAATTCATTCCTGTCTTTGAATCAAATGTTTTTTGCGTTAATAAATTTGTATTTTACGCTAAAATATAGCGCGGTAACTCACAGATTTGCCTTCAATGTATATAAAATTATCTTCGGTCCTTAAATACTCGCATTAATGTCATGAGCCAACGTTGCTGATGGTGCACGTCGACAGAAAAGAACTCTACTGAAAGCATTTCCACTTCGCTACCTCAACGCAAGCGTATTGTCAACGCAGGTGCCTAAAAAGATTAAGTGGAAGGAATGTTGCACATCTCACGCAATATTTTAAATTGATGCTTTTATACTAAAGTTTTCTTTTCATGTCTTCACAGTCCAATTTTTAACGTAAAAATGAGAAAAAACTTGAAATCTGTTACACGTTTTCAAAATATTTTCCCATTGTGTTTCATTGTTCACCGGAAAAAGATAAATGATTACCTCAGCCGATCGCCTTTAGTGTCCTGGAGATGACGGTGAGGGTAGCCCTGCTACGGCGCAGTGCACAGGACCCGAGGCTGCACAAAACCTAGACATTTCTCTGTTAGGGTCTGCGCTCTGAATCAGTCGCACTCTGAACAGAGATATCTTAATTACTATAAGTCCTATTTCTCACTTTTCAATTATAATTGAAGATCAGAAGCCACAGCTATAAATAGTCATTGTAACTCTTGTAGAGAGTAATATCCTAGTCTTTTTATTATATATTCATTTGAAATGGCTAATTATTTCAGAGGAAGAAGTCAGTGAAAATGAACTTGAATTTTGGCCTGAGGAATATTGAAAGAATATTGAATTTTCCTATTACATTCCTTGACTTGACATAAGTGAAATCAAGAAAAATACTGAGCGATATGTTCATTTTGACTTCTATGTCTACAGACCACGTTCGGAACTCGTAACTTAACTCCCTCTCAGACAAACATCAGGCCCATTCCAGATAGAGCCACTGGCTGTCAGAGAGTGTGTGAAACGCCGTAATTTGAAAAATATACAGGTTAGTTTCTTTTCTTCTTAGACTGTAATTACAAAGCTGATTTCAAAACAGTGATCAATTTATTTCTCATCCAGTTTTTTACATAGGAGGTTATCTTGACAGAAAATTGCAACAGTCATCCATGATATCATGACAATAATTTTAATTTGAGGAGAGATGAGGGGAGGGAGTGGCCAGGGTTCTTTTATTTTAAGCTGGTGAAAATTAAACACATGTGAGAAGAATAGACTCATATTGTTTGACTCTTAAAATTTTAGTGCTCTGGAGCAACGTTAATGATGATCTTTTACTCATTTAACGATGCTTGTTTTGAGTACGCCGTTTGAACCGTGAAGAAGCAAGCGCCTTCGTACGAGGATTTCCTCTCTTTGAGAATGTATTTTCCAACCTAATTTCAGAATGTTAGTTTCTTTTTTGATGTGATGTACAAATAACAGGCCAAGACATTAGGACAATGCAAAGCATTAAATTCCGAGAACAAACTAATCAATGATGAAAAACAAATCGGGATACCAATTATACTTGAACGGAAGACATCCCTTATCTAGAAATTTCTGATATTAAATTTACCGCCGTCATGAATTTTTAAGAAATTCATAGATTTCTTCTAAAAATATTAATTCATTATTAGCACTCAATTATAAGACAATTTAATTTGAATTAGGGATGTGTTAATCTTCCATATCAACTTCCCTCATTGAAATATCGCAGGGTGTTTGGTCCCGTCATTTTGGAGGCTATGCATGTGTCTTAAGGCCGTGTTCTTTTGCCAAGACGGTGTTGGAATTATTGCTCAATGTAATCCTCCTATCCCGAGCACTTTGTCTCTCATCCACTAAATGCCGTTGAACTGATCGCCGTAGAATGTACGAAGTTTTGATATTGTTCTGTCATTGTAAGCGTTGGTCCAACCACAACTCCAATACAACATCGATTAGCCAAAAAATACATTTTCTTCCATGTCACATAGAATGATAAAAACAGAATTCTCAGCTACACTGTTAGCATAGTCTAGCACACATGTTAGTAAGATGTGTTAACACCCCATCATATAGTCCAGCTACACCAGCTGTAAAGTGCCATAATTGAACCGCTCCACTGCACCAACAGCCCACAACCGGTCTGAACTAACAGCTCATCATTTAGTTTCCCAACTGCGAGAAGCGCCCATTAATGAGCCTCACATCCGCACAGAGACCGTGCTACTTTTGCCTCACCACAGAAACAGCCCAACTAGCCCCCTTCGCCTCCCACACACAACACAGCCCCAGCTCGTGATCAGCCCAGGCCAGGGTGGCATTGCTTTCCGATAGCCGATAATGAGGCAGTGTGGCGCCATAGCTTGTTACGCAGCGTCAAATTATCGCGCTCCATATCGCAGACTCTGTGTCGTCCCTGCCGGTCATTCATGTCGTATGCAGAGATCTTTTACGCGCACTTCTTGCGTCTTGCGGCGATTTGGCGAACCTTAGTGAAGCCTTTTGTATAGTACGCAAATCCTTCACAGTTGTGCCCTACATAGGTTATTTCAGTCCTGCCAGTTCCGTATGCGTTGAGCATGCACATATGGTCGACCATAATCATTTCGAGGAACGATATGTATTTTAAAAGGCAACGCTAAGCAAGATTACACGATGAAAAAAGGGAAATCTCCTCGGGGCATCAAAAATATCCTTTCTTTAAAGCTGAAGCTTTCGCAGGCAAATTTTCTGAGGCTAGATAGAGACTACGTTCAAATGTTGCTGATGCTGAGCACAGTGTACTTTCCTTCATGACTTTTCAAGTGGTTACTTGTACTCAATTTTTTCCTTTCCTCATTCAAAGTACGTGATAGAAGAATTTCTGATTTCTCACCAGACCTAATGTTTCAAAAAAACGAAGAGGTTGCGAGCAATTCATGTATACTGTAGACTGACTTTAAATGTAAAAAATTATTGAGTGTTTTTTTCATTGCTGTGTCATTATATTACAAATGTGTCATTGAAGTAATAGCTTTGCGTAGCACAGATGTTAAGTTCGGGCTATAAACATGTGTCCTTCAGTAATCCCTATTTTTTCAAGTGACGTTCAGCTGTTGAAAAAACAAGCTCCTGTTGCAAATGGAACGCAACAGTCTCTATCAGTAAAGATCCAGTGCCCTGCACTGATTCATTGATGACTCAGCAACTGAATATCCTAAAAGTATTTCTTAGAAAATTTCATTACTTTCGACGAATAAATACGAACTTCATAAAAAAAAGACCGATTGTTAACATTCTACAGAAACAATAATTGTTGATAGTTCTGTATAATATCTGATCAGTCTTACATTACAGTTTCAAACTCACATTCAACGAAGACATCGCTTTGGACGTCGGCATCGTTAAAAGGAAATTTAATGAGCATAAGCCCTTCTTATATGCCTACGTCCTGCAGAATCTTCCAATGCAGGATTTCTGGCATCTAAAGGCTTAGAGAGGAGCACGTTCACGATCTATTTCTAAGGCGTCACTTGCCTAACGGAAAACTTTCGACGGAACTAAAAAAGAGTCTATGAGACTTCAAAAATGCACCTGGCTGCTATCTTTGGACTCGGTAATCTGCTCTACGGGCGCATGAAATTCTTGCATCAACCTCAGGCTGCGTTTATTCTGGGAGATAATTTCTACTGGATGCGTTCTGAAATTTCGGTATAATGCGAATGCTTTTTAACGATGTATCTTGTCGAATTGTATTCTGAATTGAAACAGCGATACTCTCGCAAACGTCGACATCATAATTCTAACAGACGTATTAGAATAACCATAACAATATAATCCATTACATTTATCAAGTGAGAGTAGTTATCTTTTGTGTTTTGTTAAACAAAGGTAATTTTCCTTGCAGCGATAGATAATACACATGTTTTTCTGTGTGAGTTAGTGAAGTGTTTTCCGGCAATAATGACTGGTCATTTCATGAATATTTTCTCGGAGTTCGAGCCGAAGTGAGCCATGACGAGCCGAGTCTCACGCCCTAACCGCTGCACTGGATGTTCGAAAAATTGCAGCATCGTAGTTGTTGAATTGTGTTTGAGAGGAAATAATGACGAATTTTTTGCCTCGAAAAACGTCACTGCATTAATATCATTGGAGCAAATCATTTTTATAAATTACCCCAAGAAGTTTCTTGTCGTGAGCGTGAGAGAATAAATTGCACCGGTTGCTCTCGCCTCAGCAAATCCTCTGTTTGTAGTGGAAATAACGGAAATAACGTACGTAAGCTAGGTTCACATATACTCAGCCTCTGCTAAAAAAGTTGCCAGTATAAAAATATTATACATAGTAAAACATTAGGGAAGGACATACAGTTTTGTTTTACTTCAATAATTTGATCTATTTGGCATACCTTCCGAATAAATGTGACATTCATTACTAAAAATTATGTTATAAATGTGACACTCATCACTAAAATTATGTTTTCAAATAATTTTATCAGATCTGCTCATGTTTTTTACTCTGCGACAAAATAATAATCTCCGAACTTTATCCTGCTGTGAGATTCCTTGATGACATTGCATTTTATGTGGTTTTAAAATAAATTATTTTCTGAGAATAAAATGAACAATAATTTTCTATACCAGTGTCTCAGCAAGCAATTTTTTCACCGATTTCGTTCTATCATCCCTAATTAAAATACGTACAGGTTAATTCTTGTTTCTGTCCTTCTGGATGCCAAATAAACAAAATTATTAAAATGAAATGAAACTTTTAATCCTGCCCCCTTCAATAAAACCTAGTTAGCCTTCTGGCACTAACAAAAATCATGAGGGAGCTCATAGTGTTACAGTAAACTATCATAGTTCACTCACCGGAGAGCGTGAAAGGCTTCATTTTTGGTAAGAAATAACTCACCAGGAGAATTAAGGGAAAGTTTTTTTTTTAATTCTGCTTTTCTTCGTCTTACGCTACAATTACCAAACTGGTATCAAAACAAGGATCAATTTTTTTTCTCCAATCCATTTTTTTACATTACAGGTCATTCTGTGATTTTGAAAATTTCAATATTCAACCTTGATCCAAGACAAGCCAGATTATTGCGATTGGAATGTGATAATAAACATAGACAGTTCCCATTTGAAAATACTCTACAGGCAATGCCCTCATCTAGTTACACGTAGACAGTGCATGACCTTGATATGTGTTACACGTGACCTTTAAATGTTATACTTCTCTTTTGGTCAGCAGCATAGGTACACTTTAATTAATTGCCTTTGCTGATCAACAGGTTCGGCACTTCATTAATAATGAATGTTACATCGGGAACCTATGAAAAATGCTATCTACTTCTTGTATGCATGGAAATTAGCAGTCTCAGGTTTAAAATGCGAGGTACCGAGATAGCAGATGAGTCGGCATTCATTTCGCTGAAAAAAAATGTTTTTTTTTGTTATGTTACAGTCGATAGCTTTTCATTTTACTCCCATTTTTTTCTGCAACGATTACTTCCTTCTCAGAAAAACTTTTCTCAATCTTTCTGTTTCTATTCACAGGGACGTGCCTCGTTCACAGTTTTCTCGTATCGTTAACTTGATACAACATGGTGTCTTCCTCCTTCCTCCATTTGCAAAAACTTTGTTCTGGTTAGGAAAGCCTAAGCTAACTGATCTATGGAATTCGATTTTCAGAAAGTTAACAAGATCGGGTTATTTCTTTCTTTCAAACGTCATCACGTGGGACACCAACTAATTATTCGGAAGTAAGCCCACTGAGAGCTCCTTTGAAAATAGTTCACTAGTGCTGTCAACCATCAGATTGGACTCACGACTACAAAATATATTGTTAGTCGAAAACAAACTGTGCTCTTTTTCGATTTCTTGCTCTGCAAAATGCTTGGTATATAGCGCAACCACACAAGTTTAGCACTGACAGCATCATCCTGTACAGTAACCTCTCGATGACATCAGTCGAATATATTAGATAAGTCGAGCCCATTTTTCAAGTCTTTGCTTCAGGCTATTCATATCAAGCCAGGAAAGCCAACAAGTGCCTTGCGTCTATACGCCATAGCTCTCCAGTCTCCGGCTCTCTTCTACGACAGACTCTAAAGGCCTTGCGTACATCCTCGGTTTAAAAACACGAGACAACCGATTTGTATTTTTTCTTCTAAAATTATATCGTGGTCTGAAAATGCATTATTTATAAATGTTCTTGTCTTCAGAATAAGATATAATTGCTAAACCTGGTAAGGAAATTCAGAAGCTCTTTGAAATTAAATTTTTATCACCCGTCTTTGGATGGTAAGTCGATTTATTATTTTCTAACATACTGTATGCATACTAGCAATGCATTTTTGAACTGGTCTTTGCTCTATTTAAGGATTAATCAACTGATTGAATAATCACAAAAAAATGCACTCGCAACAAATTGGCTCAAAATTTGGCTCATTATGCGTGCTTTAGACTGAGCGATGATAATCAAGCCGCAAACATTCTCAATTTTCATGTCCAACCTTTTGAAGGGCACAAAGCCCTATTTTCAAATTAGCTCATCGCTTGAGGTTAGCTTATTTTGACAGCATCGTTAACTTCTGAGTAGCGAAGCCGGACCTGGGCATCCTTTATTTCTTTTTCTATTCAAACTCCAGAATTCAATTCTAACTGGCGACCGACGATAGGACGGCAAAAAATTCCACGTGAAACACCGCAAATTCCCATGTCCAACTGATTGCAGCTCAAGAAGCCCAAGAAAAACTAGACACGACGATGCGAGTCTCGACTTGCCTCACAACTTTACTTTTTGAGAAAAAATTTGCAGAGACAACTTCACGAGAAACTATAATCCGACCAAAATTGGGCTCGGGATACGTCTGGCTACCTCAATGCATCAAGATAATAAGCCCACAAATTTAGCGTTTGGTCATACACACGAGTTGCCATTGCAATTGGCCTGTGATGTCCTGAGAAGCCAATGTAGATTTCTAGAAATATACCTTGAAAACGTTCCAAGACAATGGATTGCCCACTTCCACTGCATGGCTCTAATTAAGATTGTGATCCAAGGAAAAACTGATCGGCATAAATAAATAAAATCGTGCTAATTCGGGGCAGGGAACGTAGAAGTTACAACAATGTATCAAAACAATCTCATTTCCTGGTAAAAAATTATCACTACCATATTTTTGACCTAAACATTCACAGGGAAGCAAAAACGGCCACTGTGATGTTGTTTAGCGCCAGACCTGTGTAATCTTGTATATTTTCCTTTCCATTGTTTGTTCTATTTCTTTGATTTGGTAGATGCACCATTGTACGAATTGGTGTAATAAAAAATGAAAATAATCTTTTCAATGAATTTCGTATCAATCAAGCTCATGTTAATTATTATAGTTTTGACGACCAGAAATAGCAATGAATTGATTGTTCAATCAATGTGCCATGTCAAAAATAACAATTTCGACAAAGCCTTACCAATCCATACATGTCATTAAGGCTTTACTGGTCATCATCCGTCCCAGGGATATTCGTGGTTTTGAGAACTGCATGAGTTCAAAATGGATGTTTAAATACACCTTACCTGTTTGAAATGCGTAATAAGGAGTTTTACCCACCGAGAAAGTAGTTCGATTAGCTTAATTGAAATATTTCATTAGAAATATCACTAAGCTCTACCTTCTAGAGAAAGTCAGTCTCATGTATTATTAATAAGTATGTAAATTTAAATAACTTCAGGCGTGTGCAGATAAATTTTAGATTTTTTTATAATTTTAAATGAAATTTTTTTCTAAGGTTTTGTGTTTAAATAGCAAAAATAAATTAAATTCCTTGTCATACGCGAGCCGAATTATTTTCTCTTCGAATGCAAACGTTTACTTCGTTTTCAATAGCACAAAAAGTTGCATTCAAAACAAAGAATAGTTGGTTATTGACTGCAGACATTATTTTTCTATCTCTTTATCAATCTCAATTTTCAAATAGAGATTCTTAGCTTTTAAAAATCTTGCGTAGGTATTCTGCGTATTCCATGACTCCTCAAATATGATTTGAACTGCAGAGAACTTTGAAATCGATTGTGGTCTAGAAGTGTACTTTGTTGTGAATATTTTTAGCAAGACCGAAACAGGAACTCAAAACACCGCGAGAATTGGCATTGACAAACTTAAAATAAGATTCCTCTGCATACTTAGCAGCATAACCGGAAATTAGCAAAATAGGTATGAAGGGTACCTCATGAAGAGAGGCTAATTATCATCGATGAGTCCAAATTGCCTATTCCCGAGTAAGATGTGAGAAATTTTGTACATATCTTGTTGTGAGTCAAAATGGCTTGTTGTGTTGTGAGAATTGGTGTGCTCATGTACCTCCACGCATATTTGTTCATCTGTCAGAACTCTCAATGAGAACGGAAGCATGAGCCGAAGCTCTCAGTTTGCACTCAAATCTGTTAATATATATAACAAAGACATAAGGTAGCAGTGGACTAAGCGTGCTTAAACAATTTGCATACAATTGAATCTATAAACCATACCTGTATGAATAGAAGGCAATCTATTCCTGGATTAAATCCTTCACTAATCTTTCTCGAAATGGACTCAAGAGCTAGCGGTGAAGAAATATTCCAGTATGGACAACAGGGTAGCTACACAAGGCTAAAAGAAATATGTAAAATTTTCCGTACAACAACTAAATACAGGCTGTTAATCATGAATGTTCTTAAGGAGATGAAATCTCGTGACTAGGGCAAGACAAGGCTGAAGGAGATCTACCTCGCCAGTGGGAGTCTTCATCTTGTCTAACGAGAAAAACTTCATCATTGAAGTCGTTATGACCACACTGAATGATAGCTTGACAGCGTGTGTTCCTGGAGACCTGCCAAGCAGCGGCAGCATCTATATCCTTCGTCAGAGACGAGTCAGAGTCACCGAGTATTTCTAAGCGTTTTCTGATGGCTGCAAGTGAAAATTCATCTTCTTTGAAATACGCAAGTTTACCTCAGAACCTTGTAAAAAAGGCTGTTTGTCTGAATAACGATAATATTTTTAGGCCGCTGCATTTCAAACCCCTGAATGTGGGGATCCAGCTTGAGCGCACAATTTGACGCAGAAGATGCGTAAAAAGTTTTTTTAATACTTTGAAAAGACTTCTTATTTCCCTCCAACGATGCATCAATCAAACAGAGATCGTTTTCTATAGCACAGTCGAACGGGGTCGCAATTAAAAAATTTTCATGTTCAGCTATTCTGTATGACGCTTCCAAAAGTTCATAATTCAATCCTAGAGCAAAATGTGCTCCTGCCCCCACAAAAACTATACTCAATTGTAACCATGATCAACGTACAAGAGGTCGTTTGGAAATGAGATCAGTATATTAGGTTAAGTGATACATATTGTGTGTAACTCATTTTCAAAACTTAATTTTATTCCCTCAAAAAATTGCAAAGGAATAAATTGATCGAAGACCGATTTATAATGCAGATATTTCCGGGGGCAATGTTCGTTTGCCCAGCATGCAGCAGCGCCCATGCTAGCAGAGTTCGTACAACTCTGCTCACTGTGCAGAAGCAAGCATGCCATCAGAGTCCGTATAACTCTACTCACTCTGCAGCTTTATAGGAAACCATACAACCGAGTGAGGGTGTAAAAAGCAATTATTGTCTTGATCACTACAGGAACATAGCGAATCACCAGTCTGTACAGACATAGCAGCAATCAATTTACCCTGCGCCTTTGCAGACGAACAGCAGTCAGTACAGACGCAGCAATAGCTTTACTCACTTTGCACCGGTGCAGAGAAGCACCGGTGAGTAAAGACACAGCAATAACTCTGCACACTCTGCACTAGCGCATCCTTACTAGCTATTCGGCAGCTCTGTAGCTGTTGGTGGGCGAAATATGGCCGTATCTTAGCAGGCCATCAATGGGCTGTTGGAGCGTTATTTATAGTCGCAGCGCCCTATAAAGGTCGAAGAGCTTCTTCCTCCAGCCCGTAAAGGCTCCGTTGACAGCAGTAGCCGTAGGCTTCACTTGATCATTCACAAAAAAAAAGATGAAGCTTAAGTTTTAGTTCCTTCCATTCTTCCATTCTCGGAGAAACTGCATTTCGGTGTCACATTTATAGAAACTTGGAACGAGTACAAAGTTAAAGAGCGTGCTTTTCACAGCGAGAAGAAACTCCTAAAACTTCACCGAAAGAATGTAGGACCAAGAAGCTGCAGAGCGGTTCTTGTTCTTTTTCCAGAAAGGCCCGCAACCGAGACAATCGATCTCCAAGTGTCCGGAGCTGAGGGACTGGCAGCATGTTGGCTTGCGAGATCAATCGTCCTGTGCACCGCTGATTCATCAAGAAGTAATCGTCCAGAAAATAAGGTTTATCGCCTCAATAACAGAACGGTTCTTGTACCCTGCAAAATTATCTGGAGACTTGAAAAGAAAATTAAGATAAGTAGAATGACAGACAAAATATTCATGGTTATCAATTAGACGAACTGAAGGATTGAAAGCTTCAAATAACCTTGGCCTTTACTTGAAAAAATTTATTGGTAAATTTTTATGTACTAGAAATTGTGAGCGAGCAGTTGAAATAACTTGAAGCCAGAGTCAAACATTGTAATAAGCAATATGTTCGACGACGAGCGCAGCTTGGAGATAAGAGTCATTAGTCATAGTTTTAGCGAAAGATACAACCTACACCTACAGTATTTCATTTTTTCTCAGGACTTACATTAGCTCGATTTTACTAATTAAACCTGGCTTACAAGCAGTGACTGGTGTATTGGGACTCTTGGCAGGCAGAGCTGTGTACAATGATCAGTGGTGACGATGCATACGAGTGAGATGTGGGTTAGTTCGAGTCCCGAAATTTTCAGAGAGAGGTGTGCAAGATGCATCATCAACCATTGGAAGTCACCCAGTGAAATTCCTAATTCTTTGTCATTCAACACTTCTTAACTTATATTGAATTACTATAAAGCTTCTCCGTTCATTTGACGCACATTTTATTCACTGGAAAATAAATATAAAATCCTCACCCGCGAGTGTCCTCCACTAATCTGATATCATTGAGTAGTATTCAACATAATACAATGATTTTCATGGTAGAAAACTGTCACCCAACTGAATATGTATGAATTCTTGCGGTCAAGATTTTTTGTTCATTCCCCGCGTTTTGAATCATTACGTCTATTTAATGTTAACTATGGAATCGACGTAGTGACCACGTCATCAGAGTGCTTCCGTTGCCACTTCCTCATCTCACGAAACCTGGCACTGCAGCTCGTAATCATTACGGGTGTTACTGTTAGATGCTTTATACACTTGGCAGATGCTTCACGCAACTGACAGATGCTCCACCCACCAGCCACGTTCATCATGAGCATGACAGAAGCATCCAGTCCTCGTACTTGAAGGCATGAAGCTTCGCTATACGCTCTCTTAACGTGGACGTCATTCGTGACTGTTTTTGATAGAGAAATTCATGCTCATTAAACATGCAAGATAGTTTGTTTATCTCACACCTGGCAGGTGAACTTGCAGCGCTGTATATGTACGCCGCACCTGAAAGGCGGACTACGTCCAGCCTAGTCATGTTCATCTCATACCATCATCTTTCAAGGACTTGCTTCATTGTGAAGTGACCCTGTACTTATTTAGGGATGGGTATATAACAATTACATGCACCTCATTTCGGGAAATACTATGGGCTCAGTGGAACAGACCTCTTGCATGGCAAAGACAATTATTAGCTTCTGCTAAAGGCATCTTCTAACAACGTGGCTAGGGTAGGACTCACTTGGTTGGTGTGGTAGGTGTAGTTCATACTCATCTCATTTACGCCGTTCTTTGAGTTTAGCCAACGCTATAAGAAGTTACTGAGTCTTCTAAAATTGGCTCCATGTTCTCGTTATATCTTTCTTTCTGTTCTACCAAACATCTGAAATGCATAACTGTTATGAGATTTGTCATAACATTTAACTGGAAAGTTTGGCTTGTGATTCACATAAAGTGCAGGTAAACTTCACAACTTATTAGTTTTCAATAATATAGTGGCGACACCATATTTCAGAAAAATGTCGCAAGAACAGCTTGTTGCTCGAGAACAGCTTGTTGCTCATTGTACGTAACATATAAGTAATAGAGATTCGTAGCCTGAGCATATTTTTGTGACTCGAACGTTTAGGCTACATATTTTTATACGGCCAGGATAATCCACATTTTATTCGAAAATTTTCTCTTAGCAACCCTTTCACTCTAGTCGGCACGGTCATCACAACTGGTACTAGAGCGTCAAGTTTTTAGGGGGACGAAGATTAATGAAAAATTGAAGTATGATGTACGATTTAATAGATAAAAAAAGCCTTAATTCAACCTCGTCATCAAGCATCTTAAGGTCTGTTTACACGATCATTGAGTACACGAGTGAGCAGTGAAGAGAGGCGCAAGCCCAGCCCACTTGCTCTCGCTTCAGGCGCATTTACTACTCAATGACAATGAGGACTATGCTCGTGTTCATGCCGCTGACCAGAGCTTGTCAGTGTCATTACAAACGCACTGTCATTGAGCAAGTAAATGACCCTGATGCGAAAGCAAGTGGGCGGGGCTTGCGCCTCTCTTCCCTGCTCACGCGCGCACTGAATGATCGTGTAAACCGGCCTTTAGAGGGGCTTTCACAAGATCAGTTTTTCCGTCACTCACACTGACACTCACGGATACGCAACACTATATTTAGGCATGCGTGCTCTTTTTGTTCTGTACTCGGCACTCATTGACTGACGGGTTTAACTGCTGTTTTGCTTCTATTTGTGCGTCAGTTTCTGCCCAAACGACGTCTAGTACGGATGGCTGCAATCGCTTTCCCGTATCAAATGGTTTCCGCCTATTCTCAATAATAAATTAGCTACTTTCGTGAGCAGCCTGCTCTGTGGAAAGTGCGAAGCAACGAATACAAGAGCAGAGACATAAAAAGCAAATCGCTCAAATATGTTATTGATGCAATGAAGCGACACAATATTAATTTACATAAGAATGGCTAGAAGAAAAAAACTAATACGCTGTGAAGCTAGTTTAGGAAAGAATTTAAAGCATTTGCTTCCAAGAAATCTATTATTTTGCAAGGGGTAGCACCTGATTCAAAGGTGCGCACTTTTTCAGTATTCATTATGATGCGGGAAACAATAGTTTATTTTGTTACAAGCATGTCATTATGCATTCGTTCTGTTGTAGTATCAGCGTCATTTACAAAGGATTTCCAATCTTACTTAATATTCACTCAAGAAATACTGCAAAGGTACATTATTTTTGTTTATTAGAATGAACAATTCAATATTCAGCCGTGAGTGCGATTTCAACAATTTATCCGTCCTTTCCAAAATAAAATAAACAATTTTTACATGAATTCTCCTTAACATCTAATTTCAGCATGTAAATGTTTCGTGAAATGAATCTAAAAATTTATTGGTTTGCCTGTATCGCTGTCACATTCAGATGCATTATTAGAAACTATCACGCAGTAATTTGAGAGGTTTAATATATTTCATAATATTTGCTTGCTGATGCAAGATTTACGCGTGCATTCTATCATACAGGTCTAATGACTGTGCGCGAGATTTCAATTGTTATTTCTATATCCTAGTCACTGTATAGCTAGGAAATAGTTCTTCAATAAAAGAAATTCAATTTATGAGCTGTACCATTACATGCTGGTACATGCAAAACTGCATAGCACGTGCGGAAAATATTACGCACACTTGAAGTTATAATGAAGTAGATTATTACATTCGTAGTAGCTGTGGTATTTGTTAGATTTGGTGTAACCAAATTTTTCAAATGCTGAAACGAGGGAAAAGGAATGCGCAAATATTTTATGAACGAAATGAGGTATTTAGCCTTAACTCTCTGCAAATCCGATTATAACTCCCATTTTGTGAATGTTTAGCCAGCCATTCATTTACCCATTATCTATTTGCAGAGTTTATTCCTCTTTTTGACCACAAAGTAGATGGATAAGCTTGCTTTGGACACGGCGAACCTTAACACCGCCTAGTGAACTACTGCCGAGCCTGCCAGCGGCGCGCCACTTCAGTCACGAGAACGTATGTGCGAAAGCAAGTGTTTTGACTGCGGTCCAGTGTGACTGACGGAAAAACTGATCGTGTGAAAGCCCCTTTACAGATGTCAGCAATTATTGTCATTTGTTACTCAGAAGTATTATAAAATTATTGGGAATATGAAGAAATTTCTACCATTAGTAGTTATTCTGAAGTTAAATATTTTACTTCAGTGAGTCCTTGTTGGCAATGTATTTCCGTCTGTCATTAAAATCTAACGGATTATTTAGTCACTAAAATTTTCCATTATCCTAACGTTATTTATTGAAGCTTTAAAACAATTTCGAGTGATGAGGTACATCGTACCTGACAGACGAGCTTAATGCGTGGCGAGTGACGTAGTCCCCAGATATGCACAGAACTCTAACTAAATAAACTTGAACTGTAAAGGGTGATGAACAATAAATACTTGTTTTCACTTACAAATTTGTATAGTCACAGGTTATTTCATGTGTGCACACGCATTATTACAAGCGAAAAAAATACCAATTCATTCTTGAATGTACAAATTGCATATTAATGTTCATTACTGATAAATAATTTAAGTGAATCTAAGCTCTCTCATAAATAAAATAAAAACAGACAATTTATCATAAGACACAACGTTTATATAGGCAATGCGAAGAGATTCAAATTCAGAGAACTGCTAGGAAAAAGGAAACGTTGGACCTTGATGTATTCATACTATGAAGGATACGCTGCAATACCGCAAAAACCCTTCGAAAAATAACAGAAGGGTTAATTTGAAAATAAAATTGAGAGTACAATCTAGTTCAAAATTATGGCGGTGTCATGTTCTTGGGCAACTATGAAGTAGAAGTAGAAGTTTTATGCGTGGATGATGGGAAAAGATGAGTCTTTAAGCAAAAAGTCGACGAAAGTTTGTGATTCATGATTGTGTTCAAGTATTTACCTCGTGTTATTCAGAGATATTTATCGTAGCTCTCGAATACAATAGAGTGAGAGAGAAGAAAATAATTTTCAGCCTCACAGAGCAAATCTCACAATGACCGCCATATTGCGATTCAATACTTTCCTTTCAAAGATGAGACCACACCCATGCAGGGTCAGAGAAAGATGAAAATATTAATTTTCTTTTCGGTAATTATAAGATCAACACAGAGCCTTTTCTGTTGAGTAAATGATCGTAAAATTTAATTTTTTTCAAACGCTATGCAAATTATTGAAGCCGCAATCTAAGATCAAACTTTATGTTATATATCAGTTAAGATTTAGTCTAACTAATAAACGGAGCAATATTGCACGATGAACTACGAGGACACATTTCTAATCTACTCTGCAAAATTTTAGTAGGTAATGGGAGTAAATAATGGTCCAACACAATATTGTTGGATAATAAACATGCGTTAATCAGTTGCTCAATTTTTCGTGTCACCTCGTCAAGTTTGGTTCATGGTAGATGACATTGCTATCCTTTATGCCTCCAGCTCAGGGCATACTTGATGAACAGAGGCTTACTATCGGACGTGTAGGAAGGAACTTCAGAGCGAAGTTACTGCGTATTTGGGACAACCCTGCACACTCAATCAAACACCTACTACTCATCCACTCATTTGCACAGCACTTCCGCTACACACACGCCACATACATTGTAGCTGGAACATTCGGTGAGAGCCGCAAGATCCTGTCCCATGGAAGGCGCTGTGAGCGTCTGCGCAAGCGACCCGGCAGCGAACGCGTTGCCGACGTCGTAAATTCCGCATGTTGGTACGTTCACATTTTCGAAGCGCTCATTCAAGGCCATAAAATCGAGAGCTCCCGTGCTTCCAGTATTTGATGACCCTTAACATGCACGTCGTAAACTTCATTGTTTGAAGGTGCGTTTATCTGATACGTTCGAGTTTGACGAGTGTCATATTGACTTCGGGCAGAAGCAAAGGTGACAAAACAGATCCCAGGAAGCCCAAAAACGGAACAACTGTGAACTTGTTCTGCAGTCTCTATTCAGTGTTCGGAAATTTGAAAAAAAACGAGCTTATGGAAGTTTATTCGTAAAAGTAGCCACTAACATTTAAAAAGCGACTAAATATCCAGCTCTCCGGCTAATCGTGGCAACAACATATCTGCGTCTGATAAAACCTTTCCCAGTGTTTTCCAAGTCTAACGAAGCAGAAGGAGCACCAACTACGAGTCGGGCGATGCCTCGAGAGTGATTTTGAAATTGAAAGAAGGGATTTTTTGAAATTGAAAGAAAGGAATAACGCATGCACTCTGGTTTCGATCGAAAGTTTTGCATCTTGTGAAGGCTGATTTTTTATCTTATTCGTGACAGAGACAAGATCGACATGACGCGGTAGATATACTTCAAACTGCCCGGTGAATCGGCAGTTTCACATGCGCCCTCCACCATCGCCAGCCCAAGAAGACTAGCTTCGGAAATTGAACAGCGATTTAAGTTATTCATTATAGAAATCGTAATTGAATGTCAGGGATTGTTCGTTGGTATACCTGGTCTACTCTACTTAGGAAATTAAGAGGAATGTGCGTCACATCATTAAATAAACCGTAATTGTTCCTTCTGGGGAAAAGTGATTTGTAGTTAACTGATGAACATAAATAGTCTGTAGCCGATAGTCCCTACTTCTTATTGATACGTTTTCCCACTGTCGAATAGGGAGTTCTTCAGTTAATAAAATAAAGTTTCATTTTTGACTTCCCAACTGATGAATGGTTAATTTACTGTCCAATTATTAAGTGTACAGCCTAAACGTAATTAACTTCGAAAATAGCTTATTGTTATTGATTGCACTCGCTGTGATGCCAAGTTTCGCTGCTCAACAGCAGTAACGGTTTGTTTAACGAGCTACAGGTGGTTGTTGACTTTGCTTAGTTATTGGAAGGGACTACGAAGTTCCTCATGTGTCTTTTTTTGTTTAGCTCAGCAGTCACTCTTCCTTTAATGAGTAACAGCGAGGTATCTGAAGATGGCACGACAATAAATTAGCTCCTTTTTTGACATACATGTTATCCTTATAAAATTAATTAGGAATATTCTTAGCTAGCGTATGAATCTGTAAAAATTAACCAATTTCTTCGAGACTTTGATCACGTATTTTTTTTCTTTTTCAAACTTAGTTTGTCACGAACTCTTTAGGTGTGAAGATCTCCTTTCAAGAATTTTCTTTCAAGATTTCATTATCTTACTTCTTAATAAGCAACTTGATTTGTGGCGTTAGATGACTTGTAATTACAGTAAACCAATTTTGTTCAGGAGTCTCTATGTACAGCAACCAAGGACTTCTGTATCAAGGACGCGCACAACGCTATCTCAGACTTGAGCCACGGCCACAAAAACAGCAGTGGAGCAGGACAGAGCAGAGCAGTTGCGAGCGTTTTGGTAGCTGCTAGCGTTAGGCGGCCAAACATACGGCAGGGGAGCAGTGCTATGTGACTCTGGTAATCGCAAATTTTGCTTGTTAAATAGATGAAAAGTTGGCACATGGCACACATCCCATAAATCAGTCACGGAAGACATTTGGAGAGTACCATCGTCTGTTCGTTGAATTGAATTGTTTCCCAGACAAGCTTAACCCTTTAACGCCCAAGTGGACTCTACGGTCCTCTTTCGAAAAAAGCTTCAAAATATTGTATTTCTCGTTAAATTAGTTCCCTAATGTATTCTCTAGAGTTCACTGCCGAGTGACAGTTCCTTCCTCATCCTGATATCAGTGATTCGCTGATGCCGGTGCCAGTTTAGTGACGGTAGTTGTGATAACCGTAATATGAGTACAAAAATGCAGTCGTTGAAGGGTTAAGGAATATTTGCGCATGGATACAAGGGCATTTGAGAGACTACTCGCGTCAGTCACGTATGAAATTAGCAAAGAAACCACTAATTGGAGGCGCCTGATATCTCTCAAAGAAAAACTTGTTGTTCCTTTAAGGTAAGGAAATCAAACGCAATATTTATTTTTTCAGGTTTTTTTAAGACAAATTTATTGTATTCCGCAATGCTAACTTATTAAAGTAGAACTCTGCATTAAGTAACACTCATCCCTTTAATTTGATTAGGTATAATGAAGAAGAATAGAAAAGGAAAAGTATAGAAGTACACAAATAAAATAGGAAAACGTTCATTAAGTGTATGAATCTAATTAAACGAAATATTTTATTATAGCTTATTCAATGACAATGAAAGTTTTTGCTTAATCCGTATCTTGAGACTTCGGAAAGAGCAGGTTATGCATCAATTCTTGTACTTTACCGAAAAAGTCTTCAATTTTCAGAAGTAAGCTTACTCATGCTCGGTAGACGACTCAACTCAACTGACTCAACTGTATCGTCCTGTTCACTTATTTGATCTCTTTTAAAATTTCGAGTTTTTCTTTTTCCAAAGAAAGAAACGTTTCATCATGAACATTCTGCTCAGTTTTCTGTTTTTTGACGGGACGCTTTTCTAGGGCTGCTGGTTCAGACTCATTACTGTGATAAATCTTAGATTGTCTGTTAGATTGCAAATTTGTCTCTACCTGAGAAGATGGTGAAGTAATTCTTCGCTGTCTTCTTGGGTGAGCAATTTCTTCAACATGATCTCGGTAAGATTGCCAGTTGTGCGACGACCAAGCATTTTGTCCTTCAGAAAAAAACTACATTTTAAAATCTGGCCATTTGCAATCCAGGGTCCCCTGATTCACCTTGCGGAATTTTCTTCAACTCAAGCCGGAAATGATCTTTGAGTATCATGAAGTTCTTTCTAGCAGCATCAACTGTGAAAAGAATATAGACAAATGATTTATCTTTAAATTCAACATATTGTCTATAACACATAAAGGAGTAATTTCGCCAAATTATTTTACAGAATTGAACTTTGAATTTTCCTTTCTCAGGTACTTAATCACAGAAAGTTCATTTAGATCCCTGGCATTCGAATTTCGCATTGGACGATCGACCATCTCTATGATTGTCAAGAAAACGTGCTTGGCTATATGGTGAGGATTTCAGAAAAAGAACATGCCACCTCCTGATAAAGTAATTGTGTGTTTTCAGCACCAAAGTTTCATCATAAATGGAACTTCCCGAACTGTTTCGGGGCAATAGATGGCAAGCATGTGCGCACCCAGAGTCCAGCACATTCTGGTTTGTCATAACCTAATTATAAGCAGTATCATTTTATTATTTTACAAGGCGTTGTAGACTCTGAGTGCAAATTTGCATATGTTGATGAAGGAGCTTACGGTAGACAAAGCGATGGTGGTGTTTTCCGTAACAGTGACCTATACAACTGTTTACAGAACAATTCTTTTAATTATACAGTTTTGTCTAAATTACCTGAATTGGAAAATGTAACTCTTTATGTGCTAGTAGGGGACGAAGCTTATCCATTGATGCCTACTTTTGATGCTCCCATTTCTAAGCCAGAATCTAGACGCAGACAAAAAAAAATTTAATTTGACTGTCACGAGCCCGGAGGTGTGTCGAATGCACATTCGGGATACTAACAGCCAAGTTTCAGTAGTTAAAAAGATCCATTGAAACGGACGTAGACACAGCTGTCATAATAATTAAAGCTACAGTATGTGTGTGCTGCATAATTTAATCATATCAGAAGAAGGGGCTGTAATTGATTTGGCGAGCGAAGAATCTACACAAGAAAGCATCCACGAAAACATATCGCCTGCCGTATCAAGGAACAGTTTAAGAAAAACACTAAATGTAAGGGACACATTTAAAAATAATTTCGTCTCATAGGAAGGCCAGGTGCTATTGCAATATTTCATCTAATTATGTTTAGTAATATATGTTGCTATGCTATGTATTCAGTTGGCATTACAAGTAAATCCGTACACTGTCTTACAGTACTTTTTGTTTCCCTGCAATTTTTTATGCAAAACGAATTAAATTGCATTGATATTGTTTTATAATTGCTCCAGGAAATTCCACACGAAATTAATTACACGATCACAGACAAGTTATGATTGCTGATAGAATAATAATGTAAATAATTTGCTGACGAATGGCCTTAAACCTTAAAAAAACTTGTTCTGTATTATATGGCAGTGCTGGACGTCTAGAAACATTACAGAACAAGTAACATATTCGTTCAGACATAACATACAAATATAAATATAAAAACCTGGATTTTAAATTATTAAGTTAATAAACAATATCATAGTATAAAAGGATATTTCATGTTTGACGTACGGCACTAAATTTCAGTTTAATTGCAACTTTCCCATAGGGTTTATTCCATAGAATTAGAACATGACAAGGGTTTTTTGGAGAAACCATTAGCTTTTTAGTCCCATGCTTTCAAAGATATTTTCACCAATGTAATACTGATAAAACGCAAATTGAAATATTCCTGGATCGGCCGTGCTTAGTGCTTCGCGGTGGTCAAAAAAACTTCAAGATCCTTCTCCTCCACATTTGACTCTCACAAATGACCTAACTTGTGTTTCCTCAAATTACTTAGGAGAAAAACGATTAATGTTTATAACCAAAAAACTGTTAGTTTATACATAGAAAAGATATATTTGAATTCAATTTTAGTGCTGTACGCCAAACACGAAAAACCCGATGTGTAAATAATCGACGTTGGAGCGCTTTAAAATGTTGCTATTTACAAAGAAAATGCTTGATGTAGGTATGTTTTTCCAATTTATGAGGTGGAAAATAAATACATCAAAGCCACTCACCATTAACTTCCATAGCGTCTGCGATACATGACCATTGGTCATTAATATAACCACGATTGAAATGTTTGGGATGAGACGCATCCCAGATCGCAGAAATAGCTTGAACCGAGCTGATCAGAAGTTCAGTACCCATACCGTACGAACTCTAGAGTGCAACTGACTGCTATATTTCGAACGGTGTTATGCATCCAAGATAAAACGTCGCAGGCGACTGCTCCGAACTGCGTTGCCCTGCTGTGTTCTACATGTCTGGTCACCTTATTAGAAATACCACTAACTAAAAACACCGCGCCAGCTCTGCTCTGCCCTGCTTCACTGCTGTTTGTCTGGCCGTGGCCTAAGCTAGCGAAGGCCGGCACCTGGCCTGCGCCAACCGATGCCCCAGGCTATTTGTACTGTTTTCGACGTGATGAGAAGTGGTTGTAACCGCCGAGCGCTCTTTTCTTCATGCGTTTTCATAGTACATTGTCCAATTCAGACGCATGTAATTTCTGTCCCATAGTCGACAGTGGTTTTTGAAAAAATTGTGGTACCGATATCGTAGTAGTATGTGTATTAAGTGGTCACCAGCTAATAGTCGTTGGCTAAGATTTTAACGGTTAAACTTTCAAATCAGGCCATTTCTTTACAACGTGTTCACAATATTTTGCATTGTAGGGTTGCCTATGAGTTTTGTTAGGATTTATTTATACCTTTAGGCGTTTATTCGAAATACCATTTTGTGTATGTGGCATTCATTTAAGTTTTTGTCTCATATTTTCTAATTGCGCAGAATATTTTCAATACAGTTGCATGCTAAACATATAAACAATTATGCCAAATAAGTGCAGCATTGTCAATTACAAGGGTAATTATAACAAGGAGACCAAATGTCGAGTATTCAAGTTACCCAAGGAAGAACCAGAGAGGCAAACAAGGCTGAATGTGCTTCCTCCTCGTCATGATTTTGTGGTTGTTCCTAGTTTCTATCTGTGAGAAACATCGGCCGTCACAGTCGACACCATACGTAAGCTTACCTGGAGGATTTACTTTCCCAAATATTCTCCCAAGTATTTCCAATGTTCCGGTTTCTTCTTTACCAACGCCAAAGCCAGCACCACGTAAACCCAAGCAGGAGGACCAACAGCAGGATTATTTTTTGAAGAAAGATGTCGCGAATTAATTTCTTGACTTTTCATCAAATAAAGAATTAACAAAGAAATATGATAACGTAATAATATCTCGATCATAAGACAATCTTTTGTTGGTTTTCATGTCTAAAAATTTCCAGAAAGTATTTAGTCAGTGATTGTTTATAATAAATCTACATTGTGTTCTCCACTCACTTTTTCTGCATTTAAGGATGGGATTAGGATTCCACTGACGAAAATACTAACCCCAACTAATGGCCTAAAAAGTTACTCCCAATTCTTTGGAGATGTACATGTCTGTTACAAGTATAGTCTTACATTTAATGATGTTATAAACAAAGTTTTATTGCTTCTCAAGGCCAAAAACTCAGAATTAGAAGACACCAAGCAATCCAAAAAATTGCAATTTATCACTAGACAACTGCAACTACTTGCCATGGAATCATTTCCTAACTGTAGCTATGAACAATTGAGCGATCTTGTAGTACTTCCAAGCAAGCGAAAGGTACAGCCTGTTATGTCCTCTGTAAACATTGATCGAGTTCTGCAGCAAACCCACCCGATGGTTAGAAATAATCAGCAAAGAAACGTGTTTTTGATTGTCAACGAAGTGATAATTCGACCAACTGTCGTTTTCTCAAATGGTGTTTTAAATGGTGTAGCAAAGAATGATCCTGACTCCAAGGCAAATCAATGTTGTGTGTAATGATGAAAGGTTTGCACGGCGTACCTAGCTTTATGGTTTCAGTTATACCTGTTCACCAGCTAAGTGCTGAGTACCAATACTATGTTTTGAAACAAGCAGCTGTCCTTCTTAAACAGCCAGGTTGTATTGTTATAGGACCCATTGCTGAAAATCATAAAATTAATCAGAAGTTCTATAATCAGTTCAGCAGAGCTTGCGATTTCCAGGCTATCCATCCTCTGGATTACACACCCGCTTTTTATCTGTTGTTTGACACTGTTCATTTGCTTAAGTGGATTCGCAACAACTGGATCACGGAAAAATTGTGAAAATTGTCTCATGACAATAAAACAGTTACGTCTTTCTCTGATGTGAAAGATCTGCACAAAGCGGATAAGGACAACATTTGAAGACAACATCTTCAACCCGTTCAGCAGTTTGTCCATCGAAACTTCAACTTCAGAATGTACAGCATGTTCTAAGGGTCTTCGATGAAAGGGTCGTTGCCGCACTCACAATAATATTGAAGGCGCATGTGAGACGGCGAGTTTAATTGGATTCACTTTGAATTGGTGTAATACAGTCCATGTTTATGCTAAGGGAAGGGCTTATGGTCATTTAGTCTCCTAAGGGCTTATGTTAATGCATCAGACTAAATGTTCCTAACCGATGTGTCCAAGATAAAAATTCTAGGAGTTTAGAGGCTTCCTTGGAACAGTTTAAAGCAGCAGAGTCAGGACAGGGTGCCACTCGTGTTCAGTGCCTAACTCATGACACAAAAAAAGCTCTCGTGCTTTTTTTGAGCAATCATGCCACCGAGGGCATGATTGCTGTATGCAAACAATTGCTTTCATTTGGGTTCGACTATGTTCTTCAACGTGAGATTCAAAATGATAGAATAGAAGGAGAATTTTCAGTCTACAGACAGTCAACGGGGGCAAATTCCTAAATGATAACTGGTGATGTTACGGCAGCTTTTAAAAAACGGATAGCGCAATTCGCAGCATCGTTCTTGGAATCAGTAGAAGCCGACACCTTCAATGAAAACGCATATACCTGCGCAGGCCCAATCAGCGCCGAGAATGCGTTTCCCATGGAAGAATGCGTATCGGATGTTTCTCTCTCGTGCCAGGAAGAGAGGTCGGTAGCCTATGTGGAAGGGTGGCTGGAGAGGAAATGTGAGGTGGAGTTGAATTTCTCCGACGATGAACCTTTGATCAGTAGTGAAATGACGGATTTCATTGAAGAGTTTTCCAGAGGGTCTTTGATAATTCCTCATGTGTGCACTCACGAACTGGTTAGAGTGGAGTAGCGGTGTTTGCAGAGAGAGCAAGGAGAGGGCCTGTTGTCGTCAGAGGCATATGAACATTCTTTCTGTTATGGATGAATTTTACGACCTTCGACTATCATCTAACAAACTATACAAGAAGTTGTCTAATGTCCTGCTTAAAGGCATGCATAATTTAAATAAAGATAACGAAAAAAATTCAGTCCTGTATCAAACATCCCTCAAGAAAGCCCGTCTGTCCAACTAACATCTTGTTGGTAAGTATTAACTTTGAAAGGGTAGTAAAAATGATTATTAGTAATTTTATTACTTTAAATTTTTCTGTCAATGTGTTAAGATCAAGTTACGTCAACATCTACGACTTATTTAAAATTGAGGAAACATTTTATGTTAGTACATCTAATGGCTCTCACTAACACCGGCTAGCCATTTTTGAGAACCCATCTTAGATCCTTCCTGAATTACCCTGACAAAAGGGTAATTTCTGAACTATAAGACGTACAATCTTGAAATTAGGACCAAATTAATG
>JACJUY010006141.1:0-10404 GCA_014220935.1 Platorchestia sp. MABIK | reverse complement strand
GGGACATTTGACACTCTTGTACTGCAAAGGTTTTACTTGTACCTTTAAACTTACAAAACGTTAAAATGCGAATAAAACCAAAATAACAGTTTTACTGCGTTCGTGTGCAACGTGCTTATGTTTGTACGAACTACGCAAAGTATAAAATATGTCCGAAAAACTAATTTTTTTCACAATATTACTTCTTCGCAGCGTATAAAAAAATTTCATGAGAATTACAAGAGTCAATAGCAAAGCAATGATTCTGAACGCATAGAATTAATGCATAGAAAAAATCACTTCTACTGTAATGTAATTCATTTACTTGCATTTGCATTACATTACTTGGATCTTACCTCTGGCAGCTCACCCAGGCACCAGTTGACGGTTAGTTAGGACCAGGGTTGCGGAGTCGGAGGAATAAATTTGCGGCTCCGACTCCGACTCCGCCTTTTCAGAATTTTGCGACTCTGACTCCACCTTTCCAGAACTTTGCGACTCCGACTCTGACTCCACCTTTCCAGAACTTTGCGACTCCGTCTCCGACTCAACCTGTCTAAAATTTTGCGACTCCAACACCGACTCCACCTAATCACAATTTATTAGATGAATATTACTGGTTGCAGGTGTTGCAACCTGTACCTATGGTTATTATGATCTTTATTTACGATCGACTTTTAAATTGGCAACAGACTGTTAAAAATCAAGTTTTACTAATCTATATATCTACTAGTGTCCATGATTCTTCAAAAATGGCAGGATTCGATAGTTTTCTTTAAAAAAGTCCCAAGATATAGATGACAAACAAATAGATCCACCCTAATAATCCCCGCGATTAAAATATTTTTCTACTTGTGCACTTGTGAAACTATAATCACTGATACGGTCAATTAGCATCCTTATGAACGTTACAGACGTTCACACCAACCAAGCAAACAACAACTGTGTATTACATTTTAAATCATTATTAGCAAAGAAGTTTTCAACAAATTTGCCATACCTTTTTTCCACGAAAAGCTGCGTTTTCTCAACAATAGAATCAATTTTCAATAAAAATTTTTTACTTATGAACAAAAGTGAGCAGCTGATAGGTTTTTCACATCATTTGAATGGTATTTATGATACCATCCAATCCAGCTAATTCCCATTATATTAACATAGAGGAAATTAAATATAAAACAAATTTTCATTTATAAATTGATGGAGACGCCTAGCGTTTCAATATATATATGTGTAGTTTTTTGTGCGATAAATTTCCACTGCAGGTTGAAAACTCAAAATAAATCAATTTTCACGAATGATTAAATGCTCAAAACTCCTTAGTTTTAGAGTTGTGAGGACTTAAAGGAACTTTGAAACCTAAAGTATGATACCACGTGCGCGCCAATGTTAGCGCTACCTTTTTCATTTCAAATTAATCCAAGTCAAGTTCATTTTAATCCAAGTCAAGTTCGAATTAGTCCAAGTCAAATTCAAATTAATCTAACTTTTAGTTGAGTTAAGAATTGACACACTCACTCGTTAATTAGAGCGTTTTTTGCATTAAATGTTTCTATTAGATGTGATGAGAAAGACAATCGTTTTACCTTTTAGCAAGGAATAGATAAAACTTTTGCCGGTGTTACAATTTAAAGACAAGCTGTCGTAAAATGTGCTAAGTCTCCAGCATCAGGAGGCGGGATGTGATTCAGATCATTGAGTGGCGTAAAAAATACCAGTCAAATAGATAATATAGCCAGTTCACTTTGTATTGTACTACTCATTGAAGTTATTTTGAATTCTACATAAATGTTAGTATGCATCCATTCAAATATTTATGTTCAAAAGGTAATTTTATGTTACACATAGCAGTATCGTGGATGTTTCCACTCTCATTTAGAGATTTACATATTTGAAATTTGATTTTATCACATGTATGAATTCATGTACATGCGAATACATAACAGAATTATTGGACGTTATGTAGATTTAATCTTTAAGAGAAATATACAAACGCGATTCACTGAGTACTTATGTACGATTCCGTTTGAATACAATTGATAGGAGTACATTACACAGATACATTTCTGCATTAGCAATAAAAATGTTGCCATCCCTTCAAATTAATAGGTCAAGGCAAATGTATCATCTCTGTCAATGAGATAAATTGTAACTTCTTTTTACGAAAATCCTTTGGACAAGGGAAAAAAAAACTCTGTTGCTAATTTTTTTTGTGGATTAAATTTACATATCGTGCAATGATAACCTTATTTAGTAGCATGTATATATGATTTGATAAATGTGATAAAGTGAAATTTCCCGCATGTAAATCTCTATTTGAGTGTAAATAATTCCTCGATACTATATACTATGTATATGTGTTATAGAAAATTCTCTTTTGAACGTAAAAATTTGAATGGATGCAAACTGTTATAAATGTAGAATTTTAAAAGAACTTTTGTGAGGAGTATAATAAGAAGTTTTATAATTGACTGGTATCTTTTACGCCGCTCAAAGATCTAAATCACACTCTGCCTCCTGATGCTGGATACTTAGCACATTTTACGACAGCTTGTATTTAGATTGCAACAACAGACACCGGCGAAAATTTTCTGTATTCCTTGCTGAAAAGAAAAACGATTGTCTTGCTCATCACATAAAATAAAGGCATGTTTAATACAAAAAACACTCAAATTAACGAGTGATTACGTCAATTCTGAACTCAACTTAGGATTGCTTTAATTTGAATTTGACTTGGATTAAATTACTCTTGACTTGGATTAAATTGACCTTGACTTAGATTAATTTGAAGTGAAAAGGGTGAAGTCTTGATAGGTGAAAAGGCGAAAAAGGTGAAGTTGAAGTCTTGAAGTTCCTTCCCCAGTGAAACAGGTTTTTTATATTTCTACAATGAGAACTGCAATCATTTTACAGTTAGGAAAAGTATCTGCAGTTTCAAGCCATGAAGCATTGAATAATGTTTGCACGTTTTATTAATTTAATGAAATAGCTACTAACGTTTATCATTAATGACTAAAGTGCCTGCAGGTTTAATCGTAAAAATAACAAATAACTGCTTTGGTGCGGTCGGAACTATCATGACTAGCGTTAACATTGGCGTGCACGAGATCTCCTACTTTGAGTTTTAAAGTTTTTTTAGTCCTTGTAACTCGAAGACTAAGGCGTTTCGGCATTTTATCATTCCGGAAAATCGATTTATTTTGAATTTTTGTACCTATATATATATGATTGAAATTTGTCCGCACTAAAAAACACCCTATACAGTGTTGATAATTCTTATCAAATAAAATGCCAAGTGTCTCCTTAAACGAATAAATGAATAAATAGATTTGGGTATTTCCTGTGCATAACTTTTATGTTATTACAATGTTCAATTCAGAACTGAACAAGTAAAATTGGTTGGTCCGTCTTGGTTGGTTGGTTTGTCCCTTTCACGCTCTGAAAGGATGCTTAACAAAAATATTTAAATCGTGGCTACTATTAGGATTGATTTTTTTATTTATCATCCACGTCTGGAAGATTTTCATAACGACAATATCGTATCACGTCATTTATGACAGGTCGTGTACACTACTAGATACATGTATACATATATATTACTGATAGGTGCCTTCTGAGTAGGCAAAGTAGGCAGTGTATCCCCTAATAAGCATAGAAAATCATCAACAGATTTTCTATTCCTAGGTATGCTCCGATTCAACGAAATTACAATAGGTAATTCAATTCCTACGCTCAAAGGGTAGGCAAGATTTGCACACTGCCTTTTCTTCTCTGTATCTACACTAAGCAGAGTAACAATGCAGAAAAGGTGACATATTGTAGCTCAAACAATTTTATTTCTCGGCTATAATAGGCCAAAGTTGTTCTGCTTTCATCGCAGGAGCCTGACATTTTCGGAACGTTTTGTTTACAAATAAAAACCACTTTTAGCTTCTATGTGTGTAATATGAGACTGTCTTTTATTCTCGTTTGACTTTTTACCATGTATTTGGCACTTTCTTATTTTAATAAACGCCCACGTTCTTTCCATTTCGTATTTTTGGTGCTTTTTGGAACGTTTTCAGTAAGAAAATTTGTACGATCGCATGAGTGCAACAATCATTGCTGAGGAACAGACACTATTTAAGCTTTTAAAATTGTGAAAACATAATTAGGAAAATCTCCATTTCAGCGTATGCTTCCTTGGAAACTTAAAAATTAAACATGAAAATGAAATGATAAAATACAATTTAACTATTGAAGAACCAAACAAATTTCAAGAAATAGCTTTAGATATGAGCTGAAATTTTCATTTTATTGCATGTTAACTTGACCTAAAGACAAGTAAGTAGACAAAACAAAAAAATGAATTTGAAGTACATAGGTACTATATGTAGCTGAACAAATCAATCAATAATTCAGTTGTTAACATGAAAATAAGATATTTGAATTTTCATTATCAATAGCCACTACGTAACCTGAAAACTAGAACTCTTTATGTATCAGACCACAGCTTCAGGTTTTTGGCAAAAACTAGTCATTATCAATATATCATAACCTAAAGACTAGAAATATTTCTAATCACAACATAACTTTTGGATACTGCAAAGACTAGTCATAATTAATTAATACACCAAAGCAACATCAAAAGAAAGACTAGCAAAAATCGTTTTTAGGAACCACTGGTTTAGAATATAGACATAGTAAGAGCGTACAGAGTTACCACTCTTTATGTGAGTACAATGTATTCCATCAGCTGAGCTGTTCTGGAAGTAACTTGCAACACATTAACTACTAGTATCTAGATCCTATGTTTAATTGAAGTGGGAATGAGAGAAACATAAACAAACCGAATGAATTTGCGTTGCTTTCAATTACTAATTCCGGCTTTTTCACTGTAATATATGCATTATTGTTCCAGTACGAAAATTATACCTCGCACACGTGATATAAGTATATATGTATGAACCCACAATGACCATTGATATCAATGACCATTGATCGAATTAAGTGATAGGAAAAAATACGCTGTTTCGAACCTCGAACAAAATAATCAGTAAAAACATTGCGTATTTTTGTAGCTTTTCAGTAAAGTATTTCAACTCTGTTTTGTTCACTTTCGATTTAAACAATTATGAATAATTTTTGCAATAATATGAATGGAAGACTCCAAAAAATAGCGACTCCAATTTCGACTCCACAACATCCGAATGAACGACTCCGACTCCGACTCCGACTCCACCACATTCGGAAATGCGACTCCGACTCCGACTCCGACTCCACCCTAAAACATGCGACTCCGGCGACTCCGACTCCCGACTCCGACTCCGACTCCGCAACCCTGGTTAGGACTGACTGGCCGGCGTGATTGCATCTGTGCACTGAACTGTTGATCGTTTCAATTGATCGTTTGGTCCAATATGGGTAGAAAAAAGAACTTCGAGGATTTGTCTCAAAGGCAAAAGCGACGCCGTATGAAAACATCTATATTAGAGACTACTAAAGTGCCTACTATCTGCGAAACTACTAGTAGTAATCTTTTTGCTAGTAGCAGTGATGGAAACTTGGAAAGTGACCTTGAGCTGCATGCACGTGCAGAGCAAAATATAGAGCCAACTACTAAATCATATCAGAAAGAAAATGATATAGGGAGTGTATCTCCGCTTGAAATGATGGATCACAGTGAATCACCAACACAAACCAGTAGATTTGAAAGAGCTGCGTCTGAATCACAGGATTCATGTGACAATTGTAATGTGAAAATTTTAAGTGCAGATGTGCCAACTACCACATGCACCATCGACTGCGGAAATATTCTGCGATCAAAATTAGAAAATTGGATAAATGATGAAAAACAAGTTCCTCACACAGCTGTAGATAGATTATTAAATATGTTGGCTTCAAGGTATCCAGGCTTACCAACTTCAGTGAAATCATTGTGCAAAAAAGTTGATGAAAACAATATAAAAGATTTGGGTAATGGTGAATATTCATGTTTTGCATGCTGGCGGTTTCAATTAGAAGAATATATTTTGCATGGTTATACGGATGAGAAGCAACAAAATATATTCCACGTCAAAACTAATGTGGATGGGTTGCCTCTTACTAATGCTTCAATTAGGAATAATGCACATCCAATTCTTTTACAAGTACTGGAAATTCCTAACCATATATTCTGTGCAGCAATATATTGCACCAACAAGATATGTTCTCATCACATGCGGCCGACAAGAGAGTTTTTAGAACCATTTGTGAACGATTTTACCTTATTGCAACAATCAATGGGGAAAAAGGGGTTTACAGTGACGCTGGGACCTTTTGTGTGTGATGCTCCAATAAGAGCAGCTCTAAAAGAAATTGTTAGTCATAGCGGTTATTCACGCTGTGAGCGCTGCACTCAACGCGGCCGGTATCATGATTGCACTGTTGTCTACCCTGAACTGGACTTTGATGAAAGGACAGATGGAAGTTTTGCAAGACGATTAGATAATAAGCATCATAAGGCATTGTTGAAATCTCCATTAGAACAATTTGGATGCAATGTGGTTAGTGACTTTGTCATTGATTACATGCACTGTTGTCTACTTGGGCCTATGAAAAGATTCTTGAGCAGACTCAAGAGCAGCAAAGCCAATCAAAAGAAAATGCATATGAGTTCACAAGCAAAATTGAAATTCGATGAAAAGCTACTTCAGTGTTCCATGTATTTGCCAGATGATTTCTCAAGAAAATTGGAAGGGGGAATTGAAAAAATGATGCATTGGAAAGCGACAGAATTACGGACATTTCTTTTACATTGTGGAACACTTGTTTTACGCAGCTCCAAAATTGTGAGTAAGGAGGTGTACAATCGTTTCTTACATTTTTCTCTGGCCATGAAGTTACTTTTACTTGATGATCAACAGAATAATGTTGATGTGATTAAAAATCGTCTCCATGCATTTATTCAGAAAACAACAAGTTTATTTGGGAGAGGGTTCATCAGCTATAATTTTCATGCCATGATTCATCTTCCACAAGATAATATTAGATTTGGTAAACTCGAAAATATATCTACCTTTCCATTTGAAACATACTTAGGCACTCACATAAAAGGTGCTGTAAGGTCTGGTTTTAAACCCCTGAGTCAAATCTCCAAACATGTTGCTCTTACTAACTTCAACTGGAAACAACAGACTGAAAAGGTATATGTAAACTGTTGCAAAATATCCAACAAAGAGTGTCGTGGGAAAGCACAAAATGAAAAATGCCACAAAAAGTTAATGATGAAAAACAATTTGTGCCTGAAAATAAAATCTCACTCTGAAAGAAACAGTTGTGTACAATTGACAGATGGTCGAATTGGATTTATCATTGAAATCCACAAACTTGAAAATAATATAACATTACTGTTTACTCATTTTCTACACACACTTGATTTTCCACTGACCCTTTTCCTTCATCGAAAATTGGAATTTTCAAACTATCTAATTTAATAAATGATACAACTTGGATATCTTTAGATGATATTGTATCAAAAAGGGTAATTTTTCCTTATAAAAATGATTTTGTTGCACAGGTTCTTATACACAGCACTTGAGCAAAACTGTTCACTTTAATATATTTAGTCCCTAGCCATAAGTACAGTCATGAATATTGACAAGAAAAATATTAAAAAATTCTGTGGGATTCAGTTTTCTGACAATAGTCATGAAGTCGTGCCTCGAGACCTCGAGAGTGGCTCAAGAAAAAAGTGACGAAGTGTCTCTGGCCAAAAAATAATGATGTTCAAGAAGTAAGACGGAGGGCACCTGGAGGACTTGCAGCAGATGACAGCTGGGAACTTATCCCAATTAAACAACTGACACATTCAAGTGAGTTGTGTTCAATATATATTTTTTGCACATTCATTGACCTGAGTGATTTTTATATTTATAGCATGCCCATTTTAAAATAATACCACTGACGTTATGCATAATGTAACTATCCCATGGGTTATGAGTAAAGTTCTAAAAAAACATGTTTTTCATGTTTTTGTTTTCTATTTTAATAAAAAATGATTTTTGTTGATCTTTTTTGGTTGTGTTTTTCATCAGTTTTTTGTTGTTTTCACTTGTTTTTTATTAGGATTGTGGTATATCAAAAAAAATAATTACTGTGCGTAATTCTGAACGTATAAACTAATAATAACTAATGTATAATTATTGAAATATTTCAATGATATTTTTTATTCTCAATAAAAGAAAGGAAAAAGGAAATAAAGAAAGAAAAAAAAGTCCTGTAGGTAAACTACAGGACACAGTTGCAAGGACTATGACAAAAACTTTGCAATTGGCCCTTGAGGTGACTCAAGTCACTCACATGAAAACCTGTAAGGGCCACAAATTTCTAAACTTACCAATCATCTTGCCCATAAACCTCGCAAAATTTCAACTATTATTCATAATCTTGTCAGAATCTTGTTGTGTCAGAAGGTGAGTGGCAACTGGGACAGGCCGTCAGGTCTATCAGGAGCAGGCTCTTTAAGGGGTCCTCCGAGGCCCCTGGGGGCACAGAATTGTTCAAAAATTTTTTTGTCGGAAATGGACCCTTAGGTGATGGATTATTGTGTCCTAAAATTTTATGGCGCTGCGGAGGTTAGAACCCCCCCAATAGGGGTGCAAAAAGGTCCCTCTGGGGGCTCAGAATTATTGAAAAAAATTTTTTAGATTATGTTTAGACAAAAATAGAACATGAAAACAGCATTCAAGCACGAAAATTGTCCATGGTATTACAGTTCCACACAAAAACATTTGTTTTTGGCCTGTACTGTAAAGTTACTTACTTTCAACATTCAAAAGAATAGAAGTCATTGAGGTTTTTTGCAAGGAAGAAAACAAAGACAGTTTTAGAATCCTTGTAACATTTCTGACAAAGTTATGTTGCCACTTAACCATTTTACATTTTATTTTTTATCATAGCTCCAATCCAAAAATTTCGGTATTTTTGATATATTGGTCAAATATCACATATAAAAAAAATTCAAAAACAAAATATCTGAATGTTTCTTTGTTAGAAATGTACAAAGGATTCCAAAACGGTCTTTGAATTTGTTCTAGCATAAAAACTCAATGACTTCTATTCTTTTGAAATAGGTATAAAAATGACCCCCAAAAACAAACATTTCAAATTTTTCGGAAAACTAAGGCCTAAGTCAAAAAATTTCATGAGTTCAAATATATTTGTCTTGCAAAAATACATATACTGACCAAATTTCAGACCAATCGAATCAAAAAAAAATTTTTCCCGAAAGGCCCCCTTGAACGCCTCGAGTTTTTAGTACACACATCTGTGTTTATCAGAGAAAATATAACTATCGTTTTATTTCACAGCAACGTTTGATGGATGTGAGAAGAAGCTGTATGCAGCTTCAGAAACTGACGAATACACTAGCACAGACTGCGCTTCATCTACAGAGGAGATTCGCAGTAAAATACGCACACCGTCACCGCTTCTTCCTCGCTGCAATGCCATGCCGTCTGAAAAGAGGTAACAGCTAGCTACCTAAATATTTTGCATGGATTATATCAATGTACATTAGTTGCATTACTATCTGCATAATCATTTGCAATCATGCTTGAAATTATTAGGGGTCCCCGCTATGAAGAATTTAGATTTTGGCTGATTTTTTAGGTTCTTCTGTTGGGCTTTGGCTGTTTTTTAGTGTCTGTTTATCCGTCTGTCAAATGTAACGCTCTTTTTTCTTAATTCACTCCACAGTTTTACTCTGGTCTCATCGAAAATGGTTTTAATCGATGTGTCTCGACATTCCCGACAGGGTGGTTGTAGCTGATTTTTCTGTCCATAATTTTGATTCAACTTCATCAAAAATGATGTAAATTCATTTTGCCTCATCTTGGCTGTATGAAACAATTTTCATATTTGAGTTAGCCCTATTCCCACCCCCAAAAATTGAAAATTCCCCAGTTTTGCTCTGATTTTGCCGTAAGTGGTATAAATCAATTTGTCCTGTCAATTTCTAAAAATGAATGGTGACAATTTATGAATTTCTAGTTTTGACCATCCCTTACTCTTAAATTTTGAATGGTAACTCATCTCCCTACCCGTCCCTAATTAAAAAAATAGTTTTGCGTTCATCTACTTTGCAATTTTGCTCCTATTTCAACAATAAAGATATTAATGATTTATTTTGTTTTTCAAGGTATGGAAACTGTAGTTGCAATTTGAATTTTGGATTTATATTGAAGTCTCACCATTTCTATGCTCACCATTTGAACTACGAACAATTCCAGTTCCACGTGAAATGAAACCCATCTGCAGTTTCAGTTGACTGCGGGTCTAGTTATCCCGTGTTTCAACAAAAATGGAAATGCTAATCGTTATGCCGTTTTACTGGGGCTCCGTTGTGTCAGGTAGGATATGAAAGGCGGCAACGTTCCGGGTGGTTTACTGGACGCCGGAGCTTGC